>JAPESX010000923.1:0-12957 GCA_029590615.1 Nemania bipapillata
GTCGGTCACGCCTTTGTGAAGCGCTTTATCTTTATCAGCCAGGGCTACGAGGGCCATGAGCACTCGGGAGACCCGTCGCCGCTGGAGCTAAGGCTAGACCTTGTGGTTGAGCTCGGGCGAGTGCGCAGTGATGATGCTGATGCGATAGCTGATACTTAGAGACTTGTGTGAATTTGTGAAAAATTACCAACATGCCATATATGCTTAGTTAATCCCGATGGATTCTGTATCATGCCCTGCCGACACCTTCCCCGTGTTGAATATATGATTACATAGAATGCGGAAATAGACTGTTCATTGAAGGCAGCGTGGTTGGTTCACGTACCGCTCAAGGATGTGATTCAAAACACGATTAATAATCCTAGATAGAAAAGCTCAATAGAGTGTACTATACACCACCAATTAAGTGTTGTATCTATAAGAAAACATCGCAGTATACTGTCCTAGTTGCTTAGACGCGGGGGTAGGGCATAGTATAAAAGCTTTAACGCCCGAAAAACTGCACATATAGAGATCTACTAAGCAGTGACGCAAGGATAGATATACACATGTGATAAGTGGTATCGTAATTCTATAATACATAATATAACTACAAGAGTTGAGCCATAGTGCATCCTTTTGTATATACCGTACAACCGATCCCCGTCCACGTTATCATAATTTGCCGAAGCATATTGACTTCGAGCAGACTCGTCTAGTCCCAATGTGCCACCCGTAATGTATCAGCATCGGCATGTGTCCTATGCCAAAGGGAAAGTGAATCAATCATCTTTCGTCCGCCTAGGCGAGCCCCTCCTTTACATTTCCACTTCCCGACTTGGGTGTTCGAAATGGACGTACGTCTCCGATCAAGGGATAAAGAATCCCCCTTAATCTAGTCGCTTGGCCTTACTCCTGCGAGTTACTAGACTCCTCGTCTAATGCCCGAGGGCTCTTTGGCTGCTTACGAAAGACGTCTCCCCACTCGAGTGGTCCCTCAGTGCCTACTATATACACGGGCCGTCCCGATGCCTCCTGTGTCTCCTGCTCCCTGAACTCTCGGCCTTTCTTGGTAAGGCTCTTCAGGTTACCCTGGAACATCTTATGCCACTCACTGTCTCTGTCACCAGTATTATACAAAACTTTGCGGCGTCTATCCATGATTTGCTCATAGATTTTTCGCGCACGTGTCTCACCAACTTCTTGGATTTCGTATTCAACCGTCCATTTGTCGTTCTCTGTAAGTTTGTTGGGCCGCTCCACATACGAGCCATTTACTTTATTCTTGATGGTCAAAGTAAAGCCAAGAAGCTCAGACTTTTCCGTCTCCTTGCTAGTTGGAGCCGGTTTAGTAGCTGACTGTGGTGTTCCTTCTATCCCCGCGTCTGAAGTAGAAAGTGCCTCTGACTCGGATTTGTCGACCGAGCTGCCATTGGGAGCGGTAGATTCCAAAGGAGCTTGGTCCGATATACCATCGCCGGTAGCCTCCTGAGGTTTGTCCATCCTAGATTGAGAAATGAGCCGTCCGAGAATGCGCTCGAATTCTTGGAGCTTGGATGCATCATCCTGGGGACGGTCAATGTCCATATCGGAAGCGGGTCTTTCATCGACCCTCCTGGCCATACGCATAATAAGGCTCTTTAGTGGTTCCAAGCTAGTAGCTGCTGTGTCTTCGTTGTCTTCCTTTGATTCGGCCTCAGTTTCGCCTGCCTCCTCATAGTCGTCGTCCTCTTCAAGCCCTTCTTCTACATCCTTTTGTTCACAAGCATGCGATTCGGATGTTGTTGTTGCTGTTGTTATTGTTGCTTCATCAATGGTCTTATGGGTCGTAATTGAACCTGGGTGCTCTACATTCTCGGCGGACGTTGTCTGTGAGCCATGAGATTGAAGTTTGTGGGTTTCCCTTACAGACTGATCCTGGTGAGGACTGTCTCCTGGGGGTATGGATGAGACTTCTAGTCCGTGGGGGTCGGCATGGCTGTCACGTCCATCCATGGCGCTAGGTGAGTCCTCAGCATTTCCTTGTCTTGATTCCACGTCTTGAGGGTCTTCAGTCTTGAGAGTTACCGCGTCAACCTCCGACTGTAATGGGCTAGGTCGGTCTAGCTCTTGTTGCGTTTGGTCGGTAACTTGTTCTTCGAGATCATTTTCACCAACAGTCGCTTCCTCTACCGGCTGAGTTGTGGCCGAGTCCGCTTGTGTAGATGGTGCGCGTCCTATAAGAGCCCCAAGGAGGGCATTGACATACTCGCGCGACTCTGCTAGCGACCTGGCGCGAAGGATACCGCTCTGCTCTAATGCATCGGCAATGGCTTCTCTTACAAGTCCCACCCCCTCCTCGTCATCCCCCATTGCCTCTTCAACCATCTGGCGAGCTTCCTGCCATGCGGCAAGGCTATCTATTTCTTGTGCAGGCGTAGACTCGGGAACTACCTGATCTGAGTCCTGTTTGGTCGTGTCCTCAACGGCGGCAGACGACTGATCTACATCATCCTCTGTAGCCTTAACAAGACCAAGAATGTCTTTCTCAAAAGCCTCTATAGAAGCCCTCCCAGCATTTTGGACTGCTGCTATTTCCTCGGCAGTGGTGGGTTTGGCGAAGAAATACATGAACGGCGCCGTAGTAGATGTTCTTGTCTCAAAGTGTAGGCGCAGAGATTGTTCGGGCCATTTCTGAGTGGCACGGTTGAGAAGTTCATTCAACAGCTTCAAGCTCACCTTGAATTCCTGATCGCCCACTAGCTCATTGTCGGGTCCGTGCAGGGCTACATCCATTTCGGTGAGAGGGATATATTGGAACCCGAATATCCGTTGGGTGTTGTGGAATGCGACGAATATACCGTCCATCCTACCCATCCGAACTTGAAGCGAGTATTTTAGAAATGCAGACCGGATCATGTCATAATACTCCCGCTCGAAAGATTCCCACTGGCCGAAGCGTTGTCGAATCTCGTAGCCGAGACCTTTATGATAACCCTGGGCATCCATGCGAATCGAAATGACAGCACGTGTCTTGAGATCAAACATGCCTGTTCCGGGCACTCTTTGGTCATGGGCGTCAAGCTGTGAGCGCATCATAAAATCCTGAAATCCTGTGTAGTGAAATGCCTCGTCGGCGTTTCGCTCCTCTTCTGTAATTTGATCCGAGTTTCCATGCCGATACCTTTCGTATTCGTCCTTGGAGAGCGTCAAGAGCTTCTCCATAGATTTACCCAGCATGCTGAGGATGTTCGCGGTGTCAAACTCCTTGTCAGCATCAATGGCGTATGTGCCATTCTTCCAGTGCAAAAAAGTAGCTGCGGGTGCTTTCATAATCCTAGTGTACTGTGTTGATTCGGGTCGAAAGCTCCTAGACAACATCGAGGTATCGATCTCGCGCCACGCAGAGAGAAGGAAATGGAAGTGGGCAAGCATGGAGGTCATGCTGGACGTTGATCCCGTATATTTTTTCTCGTGTTGCTTCGCAATTGAAATAAGCGTGCTATCCTTGGATGATGTTACATAGGCTTTCAGAGCATTGAAGTCAAACTCGTTAACAGGCATGATTTCTGAAAGATAGGGATCGAAGTTGTAGACTCGAGATCGAGGATCCTGGAGCTGGTAAACGCCAGGATTGAAGAGCACTCTTTCCAAGTCATATGAAAGCGATGGAACATCTGGTCGGATAGTCTCGATTGGAACCATTGATAGCTCGTGGGGATGGACTTTATCAGGCAGTTTATTTGACGTCACATGCTTCGGGGGCCGCTTGCCGGAAAACGGGACCGCAATCTCCTCGAAGGGTACACCTAAGTTTGCAGGCTTCGCTTCCTCGGATTGTTCTTCTGACCGTTTCGGTGCGCCCTTGGCTTTCGATGGCTTAGTTTTGCGCTTTAGAGCCCTCACTTTGGCTCGCGGCCTTTTCTTTGCAGAGGCATGATCTGCCCGAACCTGTGTTTTTTGCTCCGCAGCTTCTGTGCTGGGTCCTGGCTCGACACCTTCACTCGGGGCGCTTGATGTGGTAGCAACCTTGGGTGTCTGTTCTTCTTTCTTCTCGGCTTTCGACTTCGATTTAGGTTTAGGCTTGGACTTCGCTTTAGCTGGTGGGGTTGTAGGCTTCGCAGAGGGCGGCGTGGCGGGTGACGTCGTAGTAGTGGTGGTGGTGGTGGTGGTAGGCTTTGCGGTCGGTTTCTGACCAACGTCGACGCCTTGCGTAGTGAGGACGTTCTTCAAGGCCGAGAGCGCGCCCTTGAGGACTTTCAACTGGCGTTGAGCGTCGGTTTCCGGGTCCTTTTTGGGTGATGAGGGAGGTCCTGTCGAACCCGCTTGGGCTGGCTTCTTTTTCTTCTTCTTGTTTTTCTTGGGCAGCAAAACCCCGGCCTTCTCTGCGACTACATCGGTCGGGGCAGCTGAGTCACTGACTGGGGCAGCCTCGCGACACGCGATCGTGGTGCTGAGAGGGCGGACATGGTGGCTGGCAATGGCACGTCCTCGGGATATAATGGTTGACGAATTACACGTCGCTAGACATGAAGCGCAGATATGGGAACTGCGGAGACGGCAAAGTCCATGGCGACCCAATCTAAGCATGGCAAAAACGAATAACGCTTCAAAGCAGGTGTAGCTGCTGAGTTGCTGATATAGAGGGAGGAGGTCGATTTTTTAGATGATGCACGCATGAGGGCCCTGTTATCGAAAGAAAAAAAACTATAGATATAGAGTATAGATAAGATTGTAGAAATCACAGCCCCACCATTTCAGGTACTAAAACTACACATGTATCTAGTACAATGCTTAAGTAGGCTACACAGGTACTACCTCCCACATTATAACATTATAATAGACATGGAGAGATGGTACTACATACGTAATTTCAGGGTTTTATAAGATCTATAGGGTATAGTAAGTCAAGTTTAGAGCTGACAGAGTCTTACAATCTCTTCTTTTATCGAAACCAACTACTAACCCCGATCCCTATACTAGAACGCCTCCTACTTAACGACTCAATTCTATATATACATACTTACAAAAGAAATAAATCTATGTCTAAGGCTGCTTTGCTTTATCTACGCAATCCCAAAGTTTTAACAAAACTGCGCGAGAATCGATAAGATAGATACTAACTCTCGGCATTAGTTATATCAGTCACTTGTGACCATTATACACATATTTCATTCTCAAATTCTAGATCAGCTACTTGACTCCGGTGAATAAAGAAGACTGCCCATCCCATCTACGTAAGCACTCCCCACTGCCTAGCCATAGTTTGTCTATTTACTAATTCTTCCATAGAAAAACGCCTAGATGAAGAGGCAGCCGCGCGGGAAGCAAAGCGAAAAGAGCGTGAAGAGCAGCATCTCTATCTTCCCGTCAAAGTCATCACAGAAGAGACGTTCAATAACCACGATGGGACTGACTTGACCAATTTCGAGTCCACTCCGACAGAAGACCCTGCCGCCCCAAGGTTCTACAAAATGAGGAAACAGTTCACCATGGAGGAAGCAGTGGAAACAATCGCTCAGGGACTGAATCAGGATCCTAAGAAAGTTCGTCTCTGGATCATGGTGAATCGCCAGAATAAAACGACTCGCCCCGATCAACCCATTATGGATCTTCGCCCGACTGTGGAGGAGACTCTTGCGCGAGCTGTAGGTACCAGTCGTGATAGCGTGCTCCGTGTTTGGGCCGAGGTCGCCGATGAGGTGGACGCTCAAGGCAATGCGGTGTGGCCCACGTACCAGAGCAATGCTAACGGTGTTGTCGTTAAAAATGATCTCATCCTCATATTCCTCAAGCACTTTGACGTGGAGCAGCAGAAGCTTCACGGCATCGGCCACATCTACGTCAGCAAAGAAAAGAAGATAGAGGAGCTCGTCCCGGTGATCGCGAAGAAGATGGGTTGGGGCGACAAACTACCTGCCGGTGAACAATTGGCTATGTGGGAAGAGATCAAACCTTCTATGATCGAAGCGCTCAAGGCGAAACAAAGCCTCAAGGCAGCCGAGCTACAAGATGGTGATATCATATGCTTCCAGCGAGTACATGAGCGAAAGTCGACGGGAGAAGTTCTTGGGAAAATCCCTCGTTTGGGAGATAGAAGCTCTGAGGAGCCTAAGCGTTGGGATCATTTTGATGATGCGAAAGCCTTCTACGAATTTCTCTGCTACAAGAGGGAAATTCGATTGGATCCCCACCCGCGTAGCGAAAAACCCGACCTGGACAGCTTCCTTTTGACATTAAGTGCCAAGGCCACTTATGATCAGTTAGCTGAACGTGTTGGAGAGCATCTCAATGTGGAACCGACACATTTACGATTCTTTACCGCAAACGCCTCGACAGGTGCACCGAAGGGGGCGGTACGACGAGTACCTAACGCAACACTCTCTCAGATCCTCAACCCACAAAACTATACCCAACAGAGCCTCCAGACTAAGGCTAATTCCCTCTTCTTCGAGGTCCTAGACATGAGTCTTGCTGAACTGGATACGAAAAAGAACGTCAAGGTAATCTGGTTAAGTGAAGGCATTACAAGAGAAGTAAGTCAGGCCAATGCACCTACCTGTATTCCATGTCGCTAACGACACAGGACACTTTTGATGTTCTCGTAAGCAAACAAGGACACGTCGAGGATCTCATCCAAGCGCTCGTAAAAAAGGCACAGATCAAGGATGAAAATGAAGCCGGGCGGATACGAGTCTACGAGATCCATAACCACAAGTTTTTTCGTGAACTTTCGCCAAATTATCCTGTTCTAAGCATTAATGATTATGTCGACGTGATCGCAGAACGAGTACCAGAAGATGAAATCGATGCACCGGAGACGGATTTTATCAAGGCCATTCACTTCCAGAACGACCCAACCCGAGTACACGGTATCCCCTTTAAGTTTCTTCTCAAAGAGGTAAGGACATGCGTATCCTGGGTATCCGTGTGGGGCTAAAATTGACCTCTCACAGGGTGAAGTGTTTTCTGAAACCAAAAAACGTCTAGAGAAACGAACAGGCATTAAAGGCAAGGCGTTTGAGAAGATCAAGTTCGCTCTCATACGACGGTATCAGAAACCTCCAACGTATATAAATGATGGTAAGTCCTGGATGATTGGTATATTAGCCCTGTGCATCTGCTCACACTTGCCGCCTAGATGACATCTTATACGAAGAGGGCAGTCCCCTAGACGAGCTCATGTTAGGCCTGGACCACTTGGACCGCACCCGTGTCACGAGAAACGGGGCCGAGATGTTCCTTAAGTAAATGACGAAGGAAGCTACGCTGATGGAAACATTGATCTATACTCCCTCGATGCCGAGAACTTGACGATATGTCGAGCATCACCTATAAGATTTGCACGTAGCGAGAGCCCCGTATACTTTCAGTGTTCGAGCATTGTTTAAGGGGCAATATGTCGCGATACGGCTCCCGTGTGGGTGAGGAAGCGGCGGGGCAAGTAGTGCAACAGTATGAGGAGGGGTGAGGGTGAAAGTGAAGGAAGGGCAGGGAGGTGCAAAATCCACCTTTATGTGAGTGACACAAGGGTCATTCTACTAGCAACACTAGGCTTACAAAAATTAGAGCTGCTAGTCATAACAATACAAAACCAATATCCATATATCTATCGATAACGGTGCCAATGGTCATTAGCTATTGATATTCAGTTACAGTAGGTTCATAAAGAACAGAAACTTAGTTCTTGAAGTGACTAACCCAACAACTAACGATATGGATTATCTCAATAATCAGCGCCCCCTGCCCAGTATAGTGGATTATTAGTCAAAATTTAACCACTGGTGATATCATCCTATAGCTAAACATGTCTATTAGTTTTCAGTTTTGGTCACTACTAATTCTTTTCATCGCATGTCGATAGGGAGGACCCCTAAGTACTGTCAGCGTGGTGTGGTATATATAGTCGTACTAGCAGGAAGTTAAGCATCCGGGGCGCATTCGGTTTGCTTACAAGTACTAGTACACGAGGCACATGGTGCGCATAAGTATTTATTAACTGGGTATTCTTTTTATATTTATTTCGGTACCTGCCGACTATCTGGCCTTTAGTAGTGTAAGCAGGGGTTTAAGGGAGGTTGAGGGGCAGGGAGAAGAGGTCTTGAGACGAAACTTGGCTTAGACGCCTATTTTTCAATCTTACTTTGGGAAATGCTGTAAGGCCAGGAGCTGTTTCATATTGGGCTCCGTTTGCCCCTTCGCGTTTTCATTTCGTTTTACCCAGGCGATAGGAGGAGGTTTGGTTGGAGTGACGGCGTCTTTAGATTAGGTTTGCTGTTTGTTATACGGAGCTGGACTGTTTGATTACCAGCCATTGGCTTACTGGAGATACTGGAATATCGAGTTGAGATTACTTTGATACTAATGGATTAAGCAAAACGGCCCTATTTGAGTGGATATAAGTTCGTAAAACTATCATACAAGTTATCTTCAAGGGGTGAGGTGTCGACGTGGGAAAAAGGTATGGGTGAATATATGCCACTATAGACGACCTTGCCCGTCTTCTTTTCGGTCGGGAACTTCCTGTAATAGATCCTATTAGCATCTGGCTACCGTAAAGGTTGATGAGAGGAAGTAACTGAGGGGAATCAGCGACAGGGGAAGTCTTTGTAGCCATGCAGCTTAATAGCCACTTGGACATATCCCGCAGCCCCATTGATCAAATTTGTATCAGAACCCGCCACCAACACATACAAATGAGAAAAGCCTAGGAGACGAAAGAGGRGAGGAGGGCCCGGAGAGAAGCAAAGAGGCTAAAGAAGGCGGCAAAAGAGGCACTGCGAGAGGCACAGAGACGGGCTGCCGAAAAGGTCGAGAAAAAGAAGGCTAAGAAGGCCGAACGGCAAGCCGCTAAGGAGAAACGCAAGGCGGGCGAGACAAAAGAGGAGCGGAGAGCGAGAAGAGATGCGAGAAGGAAACGGAAAGAAGAAAAGAGGCTGATGAGGGCTGCAAAAGGATCATGAGGATACCGAAAGGACAGGATATACGCATTACAATCTTACATCACACGGCGCCTGCTATTGGTCGGTTCTGTTTCAGCGCCATAGAAAGCGAGATACAGCATTCATGTATAAAGCATAAGATGGCGTTGGAGGGTATTGTGACTTTTCATTACGTCTGCTTAGGGACCTTGCCGGGCTTATTTGACAGAAGCCATGGTCTTCTATCCCAGAAATCATCCTTGATGATATCTAAATGTTCAACCACGACGCGAGCTTTATTTCGTCGCTTCTTGTCATTCTCGTCTTGCGTCTTGGACTGCTTCGCCGGCTCCGCTACATCATCTATCGTCTCCGCAACGTTGTGACTACTAGGCTCTACGAGTTCGTACTGAAGAGTGTAAGCTAGGCGTGATTTAGGTTCTTTATACAGGGGCAACCTACGTCTCGGAATACAACACTGCCCTTCTTGTATATCTCCGGCTCGTTGTTGTAGTTTATCTTGAATTTTGAGAACAAAATTTCGTTCTTGTCTGCGGATAATGTCCCCTAGCGTTTGATTAACCACGGGACCGTACGATACGCGATTAGTACTTACAGCAAGGAACTTCTCGGCTTCTTTTGCATCGTAACCGCCTATTTGTATCAAGGACCAGAAAGTTGTGTTGTAGAGATTGTTAATATGACCTAGTGCTCATCAGCATATACGGCTCAGGAAGTCAAGTGTGGGATCAACGCACAGTCGACCTGTCGCCAACTCATGTAATCCCGCAAATTCTGTACACTAGGGTAACACACAGCCCGTCCATCGAAACTAGGCAGGGGTGGCGACAAGGGCGTATCTGGGAAGTAAGTTGACCAAAGATGGATATAATATGACGTAAATGTTGAGGCAATGGTCGTGATGAGCTTGCTACATCCCCATTAACAGATGCATCTCCCTCCTGAGACCGTGCCCGAGTCCTACCTTGATCTCCTTTCGAATAGTGTGCATGTTTTATGTAGGACAAAACTAGTTCTAGGTCAGTTGAGACTTGAGATCGAGTACGGATTATGGGTACCTGTATTCGTCGCTAATTCCATAGGCGACAGTGATATCGGGTAGCTCTGTCATAACAGCCTTAGCGGCAGCATTCATGAGATCAAGCGCCCTGCGGTCGTTGGGCTTCTCAAAATTGTATTTGGCACATAGTCTGGGAGTAATGTCTATAAGAATCTAGGAGTTCATTTCGGCCCGGAAGTTGGTTTACTTAGTGAACCCGCGACCATCTATCCTGATAACTATCCATGTGTTCGGGAGCAGGCTATCGCTCTGCTCGAACTGCTTCACATACTCAAAGCTGGAGCGCATTCCTTTGCATTAGTGACCTGGGTATATATATATGGTTGCTCGATGGATAGCTACTAACCGTGAATTGGCCATAGCTTTTGACTAACGCTATTTCTTGAAAACTGATCTTCATTAGAAGAATGCGAATGCAGACTCGGCTTGCAGAAGTACCACAACCCCACCAAGGTCCTCAGCGAGTTATTAAGGCTTAGGTAAGAGTAGAAGCAATCAACAAGCAACTAAATCTATAGGCAGCTACCTGTGTTAGACGTTCTACCGTAGCAACATTTTGTAGTGGGGGAGGTTTAGCGGGGCGAGCTCCCCGCCAGGGCCTGCATCCCTGAAGCATTAGTACATGAGTACATGCAAGGTGCAAGGCTGCGATATAGATCTCCTAGGTACCAGGTACCTAGGTAACTTTAGCTTTAGCTTTCTTAAAACACAAACATTGAAATGAATACTAAATCGATGCCACAGAGTGCGTCTTAACCCTTCTCATCAATAACTAAAATGAAACCGACAAGATGAATTTACTTCTTTCTGACGACTATCTGCTCCAGGACTACCCGGAGAACATTACCAACACTATCCGTTCTGGCCATACGACATGTCTACGTTTCAACCGCAAAGGCGATTATCTCGCCTCCGGCCGCGTCGATGGCACCGTCGTAGTATGGGATCTCGATACTATGGGCGTCGCACAGAAGCTGAGGGCTCATAGAGCGGCTATCACTTCATTGAGCTGGTCAAGATGTGGTCGTTATCTCCTCTCAGCCTGTCAAGGCTGGCGAGCAGTCTTGTGGGATTTAAAAGATGGGACAAGATATAGAGAGGTTCGCTTCAGGGCGCCGATCTATACGGCAGAACTGCACCCTTGGAACCAGTAAGGACTCTAACAGTGGATATGAAGCCCTTTCTCCATACAGCTAACATTTGGCTATTTAGTAAACTATTTGTCGCTTCTGTATTTGATGAACCCCCGTCGCTCGTCGATTTGACCGATCCCATTGATGTTAAACACACTCTTCCCTCGGCGCCAAAACGCACAAATACCGATGCCGACGCAGCAACTAAGGAGAAACAAGCGAAAGAAGATGCGAAGCAGATGACTACGGCTACTGTTTGGAGCGTTACAGGAGACCATATCCTTGCCGGGACAAACAAAGGTCGTCTCAACCTTATAGACCCAAATACACACGAGATTATATGGTCCGAGAAGATATGCAGCTCAGTCGTGACCACTTTACGACTGACAGGGTCGGGCAGGGAATTATTAGTCAACTCACAGGATAGGATCATCAGGACATTCCATGTACCGAACCTCTCAGCCGAGGACCTCGATCCAGACACGATCCAGATGCCCCTAGAGCATAAGTTTCAGGATGTAGTTAATAGGTTATCCTGGAACCATGTTACATTTAGCGCGACCGGAGAATATGTTGCGGCTTCGACGTATAACAACCACGAGCTATATATCTGGGAGCGAAATCACGGCAGCCTAGTAAGGATGCTGGAAGGGCCCAAGGAAGAACAGGGCGTCATTGAGTGGCACCCCCACCGTGCGATGCTCGCAGCCTGTGGCCTAGAGACCGGACGCATCTACATATGGTCTGTCACAAGCCCTCAACGTTGGTCGGCATTGGCACCTGACTTTGTGGAGGTGGAGGAGAACGTCGAATATATTGAACGCGAAGATGAGTTCGACATCCACCCACAAGAGGAAATCAACAAACGCAGGCTAGATCTAGAAGACGAGGATATCGATGTACTGGCGATGGACTCGAGAAAAGTATATGACGATGACTTGGGAGAGACCGATTTTCGCATGCCGGTGCTATTTGACCTGGGCCCGAGTGATAGCGAGGAGGAGTTCGTGGCTGTATCGACGGGTACGGTGCGGCGAAGAAGCATGGGTGAGGCTCAGGACGGCGAGGATGCCGAGGACGATAAATCGAGTGCTGCAAAGAAAACAGCCGCTGGCTCTAAGGGCGCCAGGGCCAAGAAAAAGTAACAGCAGTAATAGCACGAGGATGAGGCAGAGGAAACCTGCTTACGTATTCTTCTACGTGTAGGTGCAAACTGGGTATACTATAGGTACCTATACTATAGATAGGATATTCTATGATACCCTCATTGCCACCAATGCTATACATGTAGAAAGAACTAAGAACATCGTGAAGTCATTGTAGATGATAGTGAATGTGTAGAATCTGTGTAAATACCTAACATGGGATGTATGCACCTAGGGTAAACACGTTGAAGCCAGGACCCACTCGACGTGTAGGTAGGTTTCTGTATTGCCTAGCAACATTGAATGTAATGTGTATGGTCCACTACTACCTCTTATTCTGTACATAGGTACATCTAAGTACATGTAGGTAGGTACCTAGGTTTGGAGCAGGAGGCTGGAGAGGTACTTACAAGTAGTAGCAAATTATAGGCAGCTGGAAGTACAGCACAGGACCACATACGCAAACTCTTTGTAGCGAAATCTTTTTTCCGGTGTGGGGCACATCTATTGGATTAGGCCTAGTGCGTTCCGGACTCTGACGGCTTACTTCCCTCGCCCCTTCCGCCTACCAAATCAATCGACGCCTCATCCACTACAACAACATTCTTCACGACATCGATTCAAGGCAAACCACGCGTCGGGCATCACGACACAGCATCTCTACTGCGGGTCCCCGACATCAATACACTGGCTATATCGTCACCTTCTAGCCTCGCGAT
>JAPESX010000924.1:0-12955 GCA_029590615.1 Nemania bipapillata
TGAAAGATGCCCAGTGGCTCATCATGCTGCTTCAGAGCTTCTATCGTGAGGAGGGCCGCGGCGGGGATGCGGCGAAGAGGAGACTGCTCGAGGCCTTCACGAAAGGGGATGGGAATTTCTCCGTCGAGAGCCTGATTGAGGAGAGTGAGAAACTTGGCTGAGAAATGCCAAAAAAAGAGGGGTTAGTGAGGGATGAGGCCCTTCGAATAGAAATCTGATGACGAGGCCCATGGCGATTACTATGGCATGCGATAATCAAAATCTTGCATTTGCAATTGAGGGCGGCTATGGCTCGAAGACAAAAGTATCGGCATAGATATACCGGCGACGGTTTCTATTAGACCGCATTGGATGGGATTATACCTCTGGTGACCTATGAACGGTCTTAGATAGCCATAATGGCATTAGACGGCGGCCATGCCTCTCTAGTCTTATCCCATGGGTATATTGTATACAGTAGATATGTACCTACTTTGAGAAGTCGTTCAGCGTTTGTATATGTGTACAATCAGGATACTTGAACAATAAGAACACTCTAAGAATCATTTAGTCGCTTTTACTTATACATAGGGCATAGAAACTATGAGGTATCATATAAATCTAAAATAGACTATATACCATTTACAGATATTCATTTACGACCGCGGTTAAATAAAACCTGTCGTCCCTGTCGTCTTAACTCGCTAGTATCAATCTTCGCATGTAAGGCTTACCGACCAATCTAAGTTCCAACTCCTGTACGTATGTAGTTTACATTTGTACATCGGATAATTCCGAGATCCAAGTAGGCTCATAATATCATATCTACACATTCTCCTTGCCATCTCCTTGCTCATTACAAATACCTGCCGAGCGGGAAACCTCCTTAGAGTTTCGCCCCAGCCGCGCGGTCCTCGGCCCTAGCCATGTCTTTTAGGACTCGGCGGAGTAGTTTTCCGCTCGCATTCTTGGGTATTTCGTCAATAAATCGCACGCCGCCTCGTAGCTTCTTGTGCTCAGCAACACGGCTATCGAGCCATGCGGTGATCTCTTGCGCCTTGGAATCGTTCCGCGAGACCCCCGGTTTCAGGACTAGATATGCTCGCGGAACCTCGGTTTCTCGTTGTCGGTCATGAGCGGGGATGACACAGGCGTCTGCGATGTCACTGTGGCCCTGCAGAATACCCTCGAGCTCTGCGGGTGCTACTTGAAAGCCCTCTGTTTCAGTTCTGTTAGTTCTACAAGTCTTATTGATCCACTCATGCGAGATCCGTTGCATCTCAGATAGTGCTCTATTGACCAGATGTAGTTGCATAGAAATAGAAAAATAGGGAAGAGAAGGGTATACTTACTATATTTGATTAATTCCTTAAGTCTATCCGTAATGTATAGATTGCCTCTTTCGTCGAAATATCCAATGTCGCCGGTCTTAAAATAACCGTCTGCGCTGAATGTATCACCTTGTAGTTCTGGGCGGTTCAGATAGCCGGGGAAGACATTAGGGCCCTTCACCCAGAGCTCGCCCTCTTTACCGATAGGCATCTCTTTCCCTTCTAGGTCGACAATCATGGCCTCAATATTCGGCAGCAATTTACCTGCAGATCCATTGAAGCGCTTCCAATCGCAAATAACACCCTTTGTGAGCGTTGGAGCTGTCTCTGAGAGCCCATAACCTTGCATAATAGGGATCGTCAGCCGATCCCATACCATTTCAACGAGGTCACGGCCTAGGGGGGCTGCGCCCGAGTTCTATTGCAACACTTGGGGTTAGCTATTGTCATTTCGAACCGGCTATGTAAGTGCTTCCAAACTGTATCAAGCTTCTGGGAGATCGTTTAACGCGAAAGGGTGCCTTAATATCCCAACCCTGCCAAGAGAAGAATAAAAGAACTCTGGAAACTGCTCACCATGAATTTGATTGTCGAAAGATCGTATTTGGAGACGGCTGGATGCTTGGCCAGCGCCAACACCACGGGCGGCGGAATTGACGCAAATGTGATTCCAAATTCCTGGATTGCCTGGCATGCTTTTTCTAGCTCGAACTTGGGTAAAATTATCACAGGTAGCCCCATGCGTATGCCCGAGAGCGCAATACATGTAAGACCCTAGCTTTTTCATTAGGTCCTCCTCGTGGCTCGGGCATACATCAGTTATCTGGGCTTACATAGACATGGAAGAAGGGCAAAATAGCCAGTTGTTTGTCACCTTGACCGTCTTGCCCGCCGGTGTGGTAAATCCCATTGAACCTGTCGACGTAGTCCAGCTGGGCAATATTGGCGACTATGTTAAAATGCGTGAGTTGGACACCCTTGGGCAGCCCCGTCGTCCCCGAGGAATACACCAGAAACGCAAGATCCGTCTTCGGATCCACGCGCGTAGGCCCCAAGTTGAAAGCTCCTAGGATACCCGTGGGCTTGATCTCGGTGAAGTGCTTGAACTTGCCGCTAGGATCGCGTGCGTCGCCGAGGAGGATGATACGGTCCTCTGGCAGGCCAATGGCGCGCGCGGCTTCACGTGCAACTGATAACATGGGCAGCTGGGTGACGATGCCCTTGGCTCCCGAGTCCTTCATCTGGAAGGCGAGCTCTTTGGCCGTATAGGTTGGGTTGGCAGTACTCGCGGCACCGCCGACATAGTGAGCACCGAAAAAGACAGGCGCATAGTCGACGCTGTTGGGAGTAAAGAAACCCAGCACGTCACCCTTCTTAAATCCCCATTGTGAACGTAGTCCGCGACCAAACTCAATGGCCGTGTTCTTAACCTGTAGCCAGGTATATGACCGTTTCGTGACGGCGTCTATATAGATCTCTAAAGGACTCGTCAGTATAAGTACTGTATATAATATAAGCAGGTCCCTGGTTATATATAATGGTGTAGATACGGCTCATATGAAGCTTGATCGAGTGTGGAGAAAGAGTGAGCTACCTTTGTTATCAGGCCATGGTTTATCTTTTCTCTCAAACAGATAAGTCCATAGATCGGTATTAGGAATGTCAATGTCTTCGTACAACGGTTTCACAGGCATAGTGGTGGTGACAGTCACTCTACTGTACTATAACATATAACAGAATAGAATTGATTCAGTCTGTACGAGGAACAATGAACAACAAACAAACGATGGATGATAGGATGTGACGATTAGAATAACTGGGGGACATGTTAAGAAGTAGAATTAACGGTGAGATTTCTACTGTATGTCACTTGTAACTCCTCCTAGCCACTTAATTCCACTTATCTTGCCCTTGCCCCTTGTTGTTCCTCGAACCTTGGAAAGTAGCCGGAAACACCGGTTTGTAGCGGATTCGGCTTTCCTTTTCGCTTGACCTCGGGACCCCAGATATAACTAATCAAAGGAGATGGGGTATAAAGTGGAGATCGCTACTTACCTAGGTAGGTACCACCTGCCCCATAGTTCATTTAGGTCGACCTATGAGCGATTGGCTATATCCACCTACATATACTTGTATGCAAAGCATACATGCTTATGCTTATACATAATGTAGAGACTACATACAGTATGTACTGTATCCCCACCTGCATTTCGAGTCAGCAGAGTGGCACACTGCTATTGGAAGACTTGACACATCTACTTACACGTATCTAGATAGTCGCGCCCGATATCGTCAAGAGTGCAGTGCTCTACCAAGTTTATATGAAAAAAAGAAAAAGGAAATAAACAAGAGGCCAAAAAAAAGAAGTAAAGAGGAAACTCTGCTTGCCACATAGAGTAGGATATGTAAGCTTTTTGGA
The DNA here is from genome assembly GCA_029590615.1 of Nemania bipapillata. Lineage (NCBI taxonomy): Eukaryota > Fungi > Ascomycota > Sordariomycetes > Xylariales > Xylariaceae > Nemania > Nemania bipapillata. The sequence continues at coordinate 3,730 of JAPESX010000924.1, forward strand.
CATCCTCAAAAAATAGTATTGAAAGGTTTATATTTATCCAAAAAAACACCAAAAAAAACGCTAAATATTCTATTGAATATTCAAATGGTATATATAGATCAAACCAATCTATAACTAATGCCGTCTCCAATATCTTGTTGTCTAAATTGCTTCCGTTATATTAATCCAGCTTCATGGCGTCAATAAGGTGAGTCGCTACTTGATTGCTCAACTTTTTCTGTAATTGCTTCGGCATCCCCAGGTGCCCAAGCCGGGACCGACTCGCAACCTATCGGGACCCTGCATTCATCTCTGGTGTTACACGTCTTCCATAACACTTCCCGGACTTCCTCGAATACTTGGCTTACGGCATCCATTGCCCAGAGGACATCCAGATGTTCATATTGAGGTATGACTTTACTGTGAACCACCTTGACATGTGGTTCCCTGCCTCGATTAAAGCGGCGGAGGAGCCTCTCCCCGTTCACTAGGTCATCGTTCCCGGCCACCCACAAAGCGAATGGCGGCGCCTTCTCATTATACCATGCAGTTGATCCCTTCGGCTTCCGTCTCGACTGGTCCGTCGTCTTGCGTGACGGGCCCAGGCTCTTAGGCAGAAAATGTGACACATGAGGGTGGGCTAGAGGACCGTCTGTCTCGCCCTCTCCATCTTCTCTATCTTCAGAACGCCATTCATCTTTGGTGGAGAGGATGCATTTATGTTTTGCAAAGCACTCCCTTCCAAGCCACCAGCGCATAGATTCGGCGCTGACGTACACGGGAGCAAACTGGAACATACGGTTCTTCAGCCCCCGATCCCACCGCTCGTCGGTCCAGTTAAAGAGAAAAGAGAAGACTTTGTATCCAAGCCAGCCGTAAATACGGGGGTCTAGGATAGAATGCATCGTCATCATGATGGGGATGAACGCGTGAATACCGAACATCATGCGAAAAAGCGCTGGCGATATCACTCGCATGAACTTGAAGTACATCTTGCCTATCAAAGGGCCTGCATAAGCGGCTGGCGCGAGAGCGCAAAAGACGGTGAGCTTCTCGCCGAGCTCTGGGCGTTGCTCTTTCGCAAGAGCCACAAACGTCTCTGTCGTCCCCTGCGAGTGAGCGACTAGGCCGATTTTCTCGAAGCCGGTCTCGTGAAGAACCCGCGATGTCAGGGCTGTCAAGTCGAATATGCCCATCTGCCGGATGTTCCAACACCACATGCGCGGATCTGAATAATCTAGAAGGGCATGCTTCGGACGGAAGCCACATCTATTATTGCCTAACCAGACGTCGTATCCAGACTTACAGAGATAAAAAGCCAACGAATCATCGTCGTTCACGCAGTATGCTCCGGCGCTTTGAAGCAAACCATGCATAAGCAGCACGGGAAACTTAGGTTTCTGGGCCGGGTCTTTAGGTCTCTTTTTGGAGGCGCCAGTAAAAGGTTCTGGCCCCCGATGAGATCTCTCAGCATCGCCTAACTTCGTGTACTCCCGTGGGTCGTATATATGCCATAGATCGATTATAAAACCATCTTCTGTCTGCACATGGAACTCTTCCATATCTAAACCCACACGGCGTGCATAATACCCCACGTCGCATATGATGGGGTCCGGTCCTCCTTCTGTCGGGACGAACCCGTCGTTACCCAGTGGGCACTCCTGGCCATCATTGCCTCGACTGAACGATTTTCTCCTCTTCCAAAGCCTTTCCTGTTCTTTTCGCATGCTACTCCGCCGGACCTCATCTTCGTAGAACGGCCTCGAAGCATCGGGGTTTCGAAATGTGAGGCGTAGCCATATTCTATTGCATACCGTTGGTATGCTCGTGGATAAAGCCCCCAGCACTATTACGCCGAGGAACCCGGCGCTGAGGAAGAAGGAGGAGGCCCGGAATGTCCAACATTGTAGGTTTCGGAGCAGGGACGGAGGACCGTAGAGTGGAAGCGGCGGGAAGAGCGGGTGCGTATGCGATGGTGGCATCGACCTTTTCGTGTCACCCATAAGCCGTTGTGAAGCCTCGCCATTCTCATCAAGAGGCGGCTCGAAGACGAACTTGGTGGCAAACCTCGCCTCATTACACCCGCTTAGGGATGCAAGTTCAATCTCGCTTCCCTCATGGTTGGCACGCTGCCCTAAGGCTTCGCTGTTTGCCTCATCTCTTAGCGCATTTAGTTTGTAGGCCTCTTGGAGGGGGACTGTGGGAAGACGGTTGCCGTCGGCAGTCACTACGACAGCATCCTCAGGCGTAACGAACCGGGCTTCCACTGCGACAGAGTCTGGGTTTCCGGGGCTCAAAGGTTTCTTGAGAGAAAGCTTTGCAGATTGGTTGACAAAGTCAGACGTAGTGCTCGCGACAGGGGTGCTAGAAGGCGGCGATACGGGATTCTGCCCGCCGTCGTCAGCAACCTGTCTCATTATATCCTTGGGTTTCAAGGATGCTGGGGCACATCTATTGACAGGTTGAGTTTCGGCAGACGACTTGAGTTAAGAACAGCTAGATATATTAGTAAGGATGGTTTGAATATCCAAGTCGCCGTCGCGTTGTAGAAGCGATAGCGAGCTCTCTATTAAAAAAAAGAAAAAAAAWTAAGAACTAGAGGTGTGAGTATGCGAGTCACGTCACCCCATGACTTGGTTATAAAGTATAAAGTTGTATCGCTTGGTTGAGCCTTGACCGTAGTTTCTTTTCCCCTGGTGCTATACATGCAATCCTAACACATATAGTGACTTGACTGTACGTTACTGGTCTAGCCCCTTGTTAATCGGGATTGAAATGTTTGATTTTTGACAACTGCTTTGTAAGTATAGAATAGGCAGGTACAGAATACCTATCTACCTATATATTCCCAGTAAGCAGATCAACACTCGAAAATCCAAAGACCTCCTACGTCATACATACAGCCTATAGAACCGTAGACACTTAGATAGGTACCAGGTATGTAGATAGACCGCCATTATAGGTATGTAGTAGACTATACTGGCGCTTAGTTCGTCCCTAGGGTGGGGCTTCTGATGCTCAGGTGCCTTTGTAAAGATCCCCATCTATCTAGATCTTGCTTGCTTAGGATCTAGTTTAATTCCAATAACATCTCTGCTGTATAATAACACGTCCACTCCATCACTTGATGAAGTCGCAATGGTCACTTTTCATATTACATATATCCACTGGCGTTGCACACTTGTCCACAAAGTGCCACGCTGAGTGATCAACGTTGCACAGCGTTTTACTCAACTCAAAAACTCACAGAGAATTTGGACAGTTGGAAACCTGTGCATAAACCTACGAGATCAATCTAGGTATGATATCCTACTTATGATAGGTACCTAGGGAGCTAACATGTAATACCTAATAGCAGGATAGGCATTCTGTAGGTAGTGTTGAATCTCCGACTTCTAGGCCTATTCATACCCAGTACCAGCAATCAGATAGTCTATCTACTAGGTAGGTCTAGTCTAGTTGTCTCCACAACCCTTCAAGCCCGAGCCTGTGCCTGTGCCTCGGCCCCAAATCTGCCTGCATGTCACGTACCTATAGCAAGTCAGTACTTTGCAAATCCTGGGACGGTTAATTCATCTGGAACATGTGCTACCTGTGCATTTGCTCTCACTCATGACAGCAAATTTCCCCTCGCTGTCGCGGATCCCAAGAAGCAAGGAATATTCCTTCCGGTCGTTTAATGGGTAGTACTCGGTAAATTGCAGGGCCATAATATCACGACAAATTCGACCTGGGGCATTGCATCTTGAGCTTGATGGTCTGAGTCTGCAAGCTAAGCTGGGAGACATGGCAGCTATGACAGCTTCGAGCACAGCCTCAAGTCCAGTCTCGAGCCGTACTCTGCACCATAATCGAAAGAATGCGCCGACCTGGAGACGGCGACGGAGACGGCGACAGGACAAACCTCCTATCTCTGCGCGATTGGTCCTGGATGACCATGTGAAAGGTGACGTGGGCATCTTGTCTGACGACCTCTTCGCCGATTTATTTCCACACCTCCAACAACATGGTATGCTTACTTCGATTTGTCTCTATGCTGCCCTCTTTCTGCGAAACCCCCTTTGCCTTACTCTGCATGCTAGTCTTCGGGCAAAAAAGTCTAACCGTGTTGTAGACTCGGATGAGATCGACCAGAATTACACCACCCAGCAGGTTCACCACGTTGCCATCGCGCCGTGGGCTCCTGATGCGAGCCCCCAACGCACAAATTGGACCGTTGTCCCCGTTACCAAGTCGACCGCCCTCGCGCATTCGACCGTCCAGTTCTCACCCTCCTCCTTCGCTCTCCAGAATTTCGCGACTACTCTCCAACAGATCGCGCCGTCCAAGCTGTCGAGTCACAGCAGAAGTGGCATTGAAATACATATTCTCGACGTAGCCGCTCTCGCTCTTGATACTGTTTTTGTCAATCTGGAGAGCGACCTTGTAAGGAGATTGGAAAATGGCGAGGGAACCTTCTTTAGGGATCATCCCACTGGCAAAGGAAAAGGCCATGCTGTACCCGACACCTCTGCGGAGCGGCTTGCCGCCGCCCTGCGCGTTGCTCTAGGTACTCTCAAAGTTGTTCATAATGGTGATCTGTTTCCTCTGCCTCTGCCACCACATCCCATAACACATGTTCCTCCTAATCCGGGAAAAGTGATGCTGTGTGAACCAGTAGCCCAGGGGCTCCTTGCCCCAACCACTAGGATCATCTTAACTCGTGGCCATTCTCAGTCCAAACAGGATCGTGCCGCTATAACTTCTGCCCGAACCCTCAATGGAGATAACCACGATGACGAGGACACCGCCAATGACCAGTTCTACTCGGCGGCTGAAGAACGTGACAAAACGGACGCACCAGACGAGACCTCAGACTTTGTGACGGAGACAGAAACCGAAGCATCGGAGGTCGAGAACGAAGACAATCTATCGGATGATTCTATGGATGAAATGATTTCTCTTTCAATACCCACCTTGCCGACGACGAATGTCAGCGGTATTTCTACAATGCAACCAGGCACTCCGATGACCATTGGAACAATTGGGCGTGGTAGAAAAACGAACGGCGTGCACACTCCCGGTTCTGTCTTCTCCAGTTTTACAGCTACAACTGCGCGTCCCGATCGCCCCAAAGGCCGCCTCTTTAAGGCCAATGGTTTAATCAGTCCAATACCAGTCGAATTGCTCCATCCTAGACCAGCAGCTGATGATGACAATGAGGCCTTCATCTTCGTCGATATCAACTCTTTAACCAGGATCGGGTGCTTCTCAGGGGATTGGGTACGGGTTGAGGCAGCTGAAGAGCCACCGATGAATGGGGGAGGGCTATTCGGATTAGGGAGCTTCGGGGATTTGGACAAGGAGCCAGACTGGCGGCCCGCCAAGATCTTTGGGCTCCCAGACGGTTATTCGCGTCGACCCATGACGAGAATCCCGAGCTCGAAGCATGAACCCGGAGGTCGACGGCTGTCTTTCTTTGAATCCCAGATCCAAAAACCAACAGGACCCGGGGCTCACATGTCCCCCCTTTTGCTTGCGAATTTGGAGAATACCCCTTACGTTCGCCTATCTCCTCTAAAGAGGCATTCCTATCCTTTAAGGCCTGGTCAACCTAAAATAACGAGTGCCTCTCGACCTCCTTATGCCCGGGACGTGACAATACAGCAAATTCGGACTCCGCTTTCTTCAGAGAAAGCCCTACAAGCAGCTATCCTCGGTGGCTTGAAAAGCCATTTTGCCCGAAGTTTACGTATTGTGAGAACCGGTGATCTAATTGCTGTACCTATTGATACACAACTAGGGAGAACTCTGCAAGAGGTTGCAGGTTCAAATGAAGGCCATGTCATTGATGATCTATTAGCCATATCAGGTTCAAATAAGGTTTTCTCCAACACGCAGTCCAAAATTGATGCCGTTGCCTGGTTTCGGGTTAGCCAGATAGCGAGACAAAAGCCAGAAATACCAGATGATGAGGATGACGACGACATATGGGGGGCCGTTGCCTGCGTGAATATTGCTTCAACCCAGATTGCACAGTCCGGTAGCACTACATGTTCTATTCCGGGCATAAAAGACAGCAATTGGCCATTTTACCTTCGCATTGAACTCCTACCTCAGTCCACATCCACATCGCAAGCCACAGCTCTCCAGCAGCCTTCTCAGAAGTTCATCTCACCTCTGAGAAGAAGACTAAGGGAACTGATAGCAGCTGCGACCAGCAAACGAGCCATACACTTAAAAATGCCGCCCATAGCAGTCCTACTTGTATCAACTCAACGCAATATTGGAAAAGCAACGGCGGCAGCGAATGCCAGCTCAGATATTGGTCTTCATACTTTCACTATTGATGCTTATGACATAGTCAATGAAAGCGGCGCTGGAGGTAGCGATGTGAAGACGGAGGGCTTTCTGAAAGCACGAGCTGATCGCGCCATGAGCTGTGGGCCCGAAAACTGCACTTTGCTCATTCGGCACGTCGAGGCTTTAACGGCAGATCGAATGGTAACAGCAGTTAAAGACATCCTTGCTGACGTAAGAGTTTTGATTGCTACGACGACTGAAGTTGACAAAATACCAGATGGAGTACGAGGTCTTTTCACTCACGAAATGGAGATGAGTGCCCCTGACGAGGGTGAACGTGAAGGTATTCTACGCTCTATCGTAGATAGTCGAGGAGTGTCTTTGGCACCTGATGTAGAGCTTAGTGGTGTTGCTATTAAGACGGCAGCCCTTGTCGCAGGCGACCTGGTTGATGTGGTAGAGAGGGCGATGGTGGCCCGAGATTCGCGCCTCGAGTCCCTATCGAAGAAAGCTTCCGACGAGAACACGACCATCACTATTCGTGACATCCAAGTGGCAGGAGGATCATCAGCTAGATCTCTGACAAAATCCGACTTTGATATTGCAGTTGATGCGGCCCGGAAGAATTTTGCGGACGCCATCGGTGCCCCGAAGATCCCAAATGTGACCTGGGACGATGTAGGTGGTCTCAATAACGTCAAGGAGGCAGTCATGGAGACCATCCAGCTACCCCTAGAACGACCGGAGCTGTTCGCTAAGGGCATGAAAAAACGGTCTGGTATTTTGTTCTACGGCCCGCCTGGAACAGGAAAAACGCTGCTTGCGAAGGCTATCGCGACAGAGTACAGCCTTAACTTCTTCAGTGTCAAGGGTCCCGAGCTACTGAATATGTACATTGGTGAGTCGGAAGCCAACGTTCGCAGAGTGTTCCAGCGCGCGCGTGATGCGCGCCCTTGTGTCGTGTTCTTTGACGAATTAGACTCCGTGGCGCCTAAGAGAGGAAATCAGGGCGACAGCGGCGGTGTCATGGATCGCATTGTATCACAGCTCTTGGCCGAGCTTGACGGTATGTCCGGTGGTGATGATGGGGGAGGCGGTGTGTTCGTCATCGGGGCAACCAATCGACCCGACTTGCTTGACCAAGCTCTCCTACGTCCCGGGAGATTTGACAAGATGCTGTACCTAGGAGTCTCCGACACGCATGATAAACAACTCACGATTATGGAGGCCTTGACTAGGAAGTGAGTTCCTAACTATCCCCTTCAACTTCTCAGAAAGGGGCAAATACTAACGCAGCCTTATAGGTTTACTATCCACCCTTCTGTATCATTGGCCTCTGTTGCCAAACAGCTCCCATTTACATACACGGGTGCCGATTTTTATGCACTTTGCAGTGACGCTATGTTAAAGGCCGTTACGCGGCAAGCGGCTGCCGTTGACGCCAAAATCCGGGCTCTCAATGCAAATCGTGCAGAGGCGGTGCACTCAATCTCGACTGCTAATTTCTTCGACCACTACGCTACGCCCGAAGACATTGCCGTCATGGTCACAGAGAAGGACTTCCTAGACGCCAACAGGGAACTCATCCCCAGCGTCAGCGCCGGGGAACTCGCTCACTACGAGCGTGTGCGCGCCACATTTGAGGGCGGGAGAGAGAAACAACAGCAGCAGAAAGGGGACTCCAGCATGGCTATTTCTCCCATGTCACCTGGGCTCGACGGGCCGTCATCGAAGGTCGGGAAGGGTAAAGGAAAAGCCGTCGCAAAAGGGAAGGGAAAAGCAATCGCTACGGGCAGCGAGGATGAGGAGGACAATGATACAGACGTGGAACAGTATGCCAGCTACGGCGGCACTAATGGACGGGCAAAGGGAAAAGGCAAAGCCGTCGCCCAGTTCCAAGACTCAACAGCTAGTGACGATGATGGCTTGTATTGAATATAATAAGAGAAAAGATCCGTCCAAAATCTCAATAGATCGAAGTAGAACAAGACTTAGCAAGAAAATCAAAAGACCAACCAAGTCAAGCGCCATTCAACGCCAAAGTTAGGACAACGCAAAGAACTGTTAACTTGATTGGGTCATGATACTACGGCAGTACATAAAGAACTAGGAACGAATGGACGAAATAAGGCTGTGTCCATGGTAAATTTTGAAGGCATCACAGCTCAAGGGATTCAGCCAGGCTATAAAGAGCCCGTAATAGACCGAGAGAAAAAACGGAACGTGTTCAGGGGTAGAGGGGTAGAGGGTTCAAATTCTAAAGTTATAGTGCGCCTCCCAGGATACTAGGGATCATTTGGCGGTATGGGATGAGAAGACCGGCTTTCAACAGAGGAAATAGGTGAGTGTGGTTGCAAAGTAATCAAACTTACATTGAATGGAGGAGCATAGTTTGGAAGTTTTGTACTCGAACCTACGCGTAATTTCATCTACGTTGACAGCAGGCAGACTAGCTAGCAGACTGCTTATGAAAGTCGGAGTTATCTTCTCTCGTATCGCATCGTAAAATAACACCCCCTTACACATACGAAAGGCATTCACTAAGCAATGTGCTTTTCATCATAGTAAAAACGAGCACGACACGAACATCATCTGGAGATTCCAATATATTGAGTGGAGTAGAAGTATACTAGACTCATTATTAATTCTTTGCTTTCGGTTTCTTTGCGTCGTCTTCGCTGTCCTCATCTTCATCATCCTCATCCTCGTCGTCCTCATCATCCTCGTCATCGTCATCGTCCTCCTCGTCATCATCGTCGTCTTCATCGTCTTCCTCATCATCCTCATCTTCATCGTCCTCTTCTTCTTCCTCATCTTCGTCTTCGTCGTCTTCATCCTCACTATCTTCCTCCTCACTACTACTCACCTCGGGGATCGCCTCGGCCTTCTCAATAGCAGCGATCTCGGCCGCGGACGCGCTCGCGATGACGGAACCGCGGTGTTCTGTGATGGTGCCGTCAAGACC
>JAPESX010000925.1:0-12954 GCA_029590615.1 Nemania bipapillata
GGGGGAAGAGATTTGGTCGCACGACGCCTTTTATCGCATGTCAGTCTCAGTCTCGGTCTCAGTCTCACTCATCACTTCACAGTCACCACTGATAACTTATCACTTATCACTCAATTGGCTGCGCTTCATCGCGGTAAACCATAAATGAGAAATCCATAGAAAACAAGACGCATACCATCATTTGTGATCCCTTTGAAGGGCTCTTGCAGCAATTTCCGCCAGTGAGTGTAAAGTCCGTACAGCCACGGCGGACCCTGTTTCTCTATGAGCTCTTTCGCGTGGCCATAAGCGTCATTTTGGGCTATAGTAGTGAAGCGCGGGGTCGTGAGGTCTGGTAGATATTGGCGAAAATCGCCGTGTTGCGAGTCCGCCTTCGTGGGCTCGGCCATGCTCTGCAGACTTGGATGTGGGAGATTTGATTCGAGCACTTGGCACTTATAGATCTACGAGTAGGGATGTGAGGTGTATTTACCGCGGGGACTACTCCAGGGCCACCGAAGAGTTGGTCCGCGCTATTGGGGGGATTAAAATGCGGAGATCGTAACCGAGAGGCACTATGTGGTTCCAGGAACTCGGATCAGCATGGAGAGAATGGAGACTGGCTAGCTGCTGGGCCGATAAGTACTGGCCGTCTCCGTAGAGTATTAATATAGTATCTAGTTCTCTATGGCAAATGTTGATCCTGAGGGTCTGGGTTGCGCGTCTTTCGAATCGGACATTTTTAAACCTCCTACCTTAAGTACACGGATAGAGTAAGGTACGCACGACGATCTAAGAATCAGACCATCTCCTGAGTGGATTGCGGGGTGGAGTCATCGGCTGGTCTAGCGGACTATGGGGTGTGATGACGGCCGAAAATTCCCCCTGAGTTGACGACACAGAGCACTCATATAGCCAAACCTGAAATGGCGGCGAACGAAAGACGTGGGAAATCTCAACAGTGAAGGGTCATAACCGCGCGTTATCATCGTTGGTGACACTTTTCTAGTGTTCATCGTGTAAATATACAGGATCTTGAGAGCCCGCCTTTTGTGTACCTCATTTAGACATGCTAGCCTTTGTTCATGCAAAAAACTCCTACAATGAAATCACCGACGCCTTACTCTCCTTGCTCCGAAACCTGTCGTAAACACAAACTCTGGTACCAAAACAGTATGATGCCGTACGTGACGTCTTCCCAATTGTCACGCACCCTAGCAATGTCTACACATGCACCAAAAACCATTGGGAGTCATTGGGCAGGCGCATAACCCAATAGTATACACTTGTCGTATGATAGAGAGGGGATATGCAAGGCGTGGGAAAAAAACGGCTAGCGACCCTACCGCTTCCGTGTATCTTTGCCCTTCTTGCTCTTGCTCTTTTTCTTGTCTTTGGGGAACTCGAGCGCTGTCCCCTCGAGCTGTTTACTCATCGTGGCGAGCATGTAGTCGTCGATGGTGTACATTGTCTCGCCCCATGCGTTTTTCTCCGTTTCTTGGATTGTCTCATCCGCATCAGCCGACACAGAGAAGAGACCTAGATTGGATCGTCCCAATCCGTGGCCGTCTTGCGTGGCAGGGGTACCCTGCCGTGTACTGGAGGCTCCAGATGCATTTGCAGTCAGAGGTTTCTCCGCAAAATCGGCCTCGTCTTCCTGAATCTCTTTCTCGGCCACATGCGCAGCGGCAACGTCTTCCCCGGTCCTCGGCTTGCTCTAGTACGCGGCCCACCGTGCGCTGGTCGGCGCTTTCTACGCCACCGAGAACACGGTCCATGGCATCCCCCACGACATCGGCCTCGTCGGTTGTGCCACTTATAACGTTACGCACCGAGAGTTTATTGAAGTAGTCTGTGGTAAAGCCGCCCTCCTGAATCACGATGTCATCGAGCATCTGTTTTTGGCTCGCTTTCCGCAGAATGTTGGCCTCAATCGTATGCTCACTCACGAGCCGATAGATATGCACATCCCGAGTTTGACCAATACGGTGACACCGATCTTGACACTGCTTGTCCATAGCCGGGTTCCAGTCTTGGTCGTAGAATATTACAGTATCAGCACCAGTGAGATTGATTCCTAACCCACCGGACCGAGTGGAAAGGATGAAACAGAGAATGCGGGGGTCGTGATTAAACCTGTCTGTCAGGATTTGACGCTGTTCCACCTTTGTTGCTCCATCAAGACGGAGATACTTGTGTCCATGGATGTTGAGGAATTGTTCCAACACATCAAGAACTTTTGTCATTTGTGTAAAGATAAGAGCCCGATGGCCACCAGCTTGAAGTTTGCGCAGTAGCTTCTCGAGAACCTGAAGCTTCCCGCAATCGTACTGAAGAAGGCGTTTATCTGGGAACTGTATGCTTAGTCTCATACGTGACTCGTGCCATGGGTCAAGAGGGGGTTCCTTCGGCATAAAAGGAGCATAACGGATTGGGGCAGATAGTTTGAGGTTCGCCTCTTCAAAAAACTCCATCTCTCTAGAACCCAGAATGAACTTCTCCAGATCCCTTGTAACAACCGCAGGGGTTATACATGCGAACTTAGAGATGGTAGATCGTATTGAGGAGGCGCGTTGGTCAAGGGTTGGTACTATGGACCGAAGAACCGGAGAATCTTCCTCAAACCAGCTCATGATCTTCTGTGGTATCTTAGGACGGGATTTGAAAGGGCGATGGTCGACACCTAACGTTAAAAAGTTGACAAGTTGTTGACCATAAATAGGACGCTGCTGACGACGGAAACCATTGATATAGACACAATGACGCAACTCTTCCAGGCGGTCCCATCGTCCTTTACTATCCAGATATGCTATGTTCGACTCCACAGTGGAAGGATCGAAGCTTATCTTAGCAGCCCGAGTACGAGACTCTTGAGTCTGTTGAAGCTCTAAAAGCGTGCTGTCGGAACTCAGTTCGAACACGCGATCACAAACAGTCGCTGATAGGCGTTCGAATTGCTTTGGTATTAAGTTGAGAAAGCCTAGGTCAGCCGTAGTACCAGGGGGGCGAGTAAGGAACTTTGTACGAAGAAGGCCCTCTGTTGCCGCAAACTCGGTCACTACAGATCTCGGTTGCCGAAAGGATGTCATGATGGGACGTTCGATAAATAAGTCGGGATGATTACAAACTTTCCGCAGCTGCATAAGACAGTTTATGACGGAAATATAGTTTCCTGATGCGAGTGCTTCCCGCGTATCGGTTCGAGCTAGAAAGCCATCATACAATTCGCGTTGGCGTCGTGATAGCCGACAAAGCTCCACATGCTCGTACTTCGCCGGCATCTGCTTTTCAACATCCGCCTTGAGCCGTCTCAATAGATATGGTCGCAAGACCTTGTGAAGTTTGGCGATGATAGCGCGGGCTTCATCATCCATTTGTTCCCGGCCACTCTCTAAAATCTGCGACTCTGGCTTGTGGAACCAATCTTGAAATTCGGCAAGATCTGCGAAGCCCCCAACCCCATTCTCCGAAGGCATTAGGAAAAAGAGTAAAGACCAGAGCTCAGTCAGATTATTCTGTAATGGCGTTCCTGTAAGTAAAAGCCGAGCTTGGGTATTGAAGCCTAGGAGTGTCTGCCAGCGTTTCGATTTGAAATTCTTGATGTTGTGCGCCTCATCCAGAATCATGTAGTGCCACTGCCTGCGTTTGAATACTTGCTGGTCCTGAAGGACAATCTGGTAAGATGTGATACACACGTTCCAGATGTCATCCGTTTTCCACCCCTGGCGCTTTCGTTTCCTCTCATCGATGCTCCCATAGTACGAAAGTACCTTGAAGCCAGGACACCACTTCTTGAACTCCATCTCCCAATTGAGCATTACGCTTGTAGGGACAATGACAAGGTGTGGTCCCCAGACTTCGTGGTGACAAGCAAGATGGGCTAGCAAGGCAATGGTTTGTATAGTTTTGCCTAGGCCCATTTCATCTGCGAGAATTCCATTCGTCTGGTTTTTATAAAGGCCCGCAAGCCAATCTAGTCCATAATGCTGATACTCACGTAGATTACCCCGTAACAAAAATGGGACTTCCGTCTTGGGTGATTGGGGAGGCGGTGTGGTAGATCTGCTCACGCCAGATTTCATCACTGATGAGGCCGTATCCGCATCCGACGGTTTAGTTTCTGACGTTCGAGGTGACTGACTACGATCCCGACTGACAGAACTGGTCACGCCATCTGTTTCCGAGGTGGGTTGCTGTTGATCTGGTTGGGTGTTTGCAATCTCAATACTAGGAACTGCGACTGTTGGCTGTTTGCGAGCAAGCACAGCCTCTTCTTGCGCCTTATCCTCGTCCATATGCTCGACCGTATTGACATCATTCATTTCAACATCGCTGGGCTGGGATGGGTAGGCTACAGCGGCCTCAATATCTGGCTGGCCAGCTATGGACGGTGGAGGGTTGTCAAGAGTATTAAAAGATAATGGCGCTGTAGTTACCGATGTTTTGTCGTAGTTAATTGTTAATTTTGAGGATTCATCAGGCTGTTCGATCATCCGCGGGCCGACCGTAGTCGTTTGGGCATCGGGGCTTGTGGTATTGTGTTCTGAGACGACATTTTCATTACTCTCAGGACGTCTGACAGCCGTACAAGTATCGTCGGTTACCAAGTCTTTTACGTCTTCCGCGTCGACACCGCCAGAGCTTAGCTGCTGATCCTCCACGCCCGCATTCTCCTTTAGTTTTTTTAGCTCCTTCTTTCCGAATAATAGCCCAAGGAGCCCAGCAGATTCTTCGTCGGAATCCTCGGCGTCATCACTATCATCCTCTTCTGCGCTCTCCATACTGTCGTCACTCGAGGTCATGTCATCATCCATGTCCACCGACTCATCAGATGTCTCCGCGGGATCATCATACATCCCTTTTCCGTCCAGGTCAGCTCTCTCATCGTCTGGCTCAAGCTTGGGGGCGGGAAGATCAGGTATGTTCGCATATTTCTGTCGAAGTTGATCTTGTGTTAAACCTTCATCAGATATGGTCGACTTTACGTCCTCGTCGTCGTCAGATGATGACATATTGCCTTCATCATTGGTCGCATCAGCATCCACATCCAAGTCTTCTTCAGAATCCACATCCATCTCATCACCACCATCTTCCTCGTCGGAATCTTCAAGATCCCGTTCTGCCTCATCACCATCATCATCCGACAAGCTATCAGAGTCAAGGCGAGCTCGTCGAGCCTGAAGCTTGAGCTCTGACATGCTGACCGCCTCATTTAAAGCGGCTTTTACTCGTTTCTGTTCCGCCGCTTCCCATTCCTCTAATCGCCGGCGATTCACTTCAGCCTTGACGTTGTCCCAAGTACCCACAAGAGCCCTGATGACAATTCTGTAGCGTGAAATACACTCTATCCGAGCCTCGGCTTCGATCTCTTCTGCTGTCTTAGGCTGGCGACGCAGCCACTCATCCCTGCATGCCTCAGCGAGTTTTTTTGCTGTAGCCTTATGCCTTTGATGCTCCATAACCATCAATTTGCGGAAGTTGGCCATTTGCTTGACAAGATGATCCATATGCGCCCACTGTCGAGGAGGCTCCTCTACAGGATCCGGCGCAAAAAGGCTCGATCGTCCCACGCTGAGCAGGCCACCTGGCTCGACTTCTTCCTCGATGCGCAGGATGATTCGAGCATCCTTCTCGGCCATATCTTGCGTGTATGGCGGCCCATCATCCGCGAGATCCAGCCAACCGCCCTCTCGGACATCGAGTACTGGAGCCCGTGCTATGTACTCATCAAACGTGGGGGCAATTTTAGGACGTGCAATCGTTTGGCCAGGAAGCACATGAACCTGAGCAGGGTGGACAATAGTAATAGTCGGAGCTTTAACCCTTAACCGAATTCTAGTAGGTCGCAAAGAATTGGGGCTTAATGCAGTTTCGGAGACTCGAGCTGGGGTATCCATGCTATCTCTTCGGGTTCTTGAGCTTCGCCGGGTGGGAAGTAGGCGCTTTGGGGATTCAGGGGATGGGTGAGAGGGCATCGGGGCGGGTTTCGGTTTGGAAGATGGCTTTGCGGTAGTGCTCAACGACTTCTTCGCACTCGATCTAGTTACGGAGGATGGCGTCTTAGTGGAGGGTGGCCGAGGGGTAGACGCGGTTCTTTGTGTGCTATGCATGCTTGTGGGTGCGCTTGCACGCCGATCTTTCGGGTTTGGAGAGGTCTGTGTCCCATTTAAAGTGCGTCTTGTCATCCTTTTCGTGCTGGGGGGCTGCAGCTGTATAGGGAGCGCGTTGGTTCGTGCGGATCTCCGTTTCCCATCTTCTATGAAAGTAGTAGGACCATCTGCCCCTATCTTCTTCCACGGAGGTGACTCCACCTTGGGCCGACGTATGGGCTTGGAGGGCGTCGTTTCACGCACACGCCGCCGCTTCGCAGGGCGCTCGTCATCGTGGGCATCATTACTATCGTCGTCGCCTTGTCCGGCGAGGGATGCAGCCTTCCCAGAGCCGTCGTTGCCGTCTGTCTCGGGATTTGTAGAGGGTTCGTCGTCATTTTCGTGCTCTTGTTGGGCTTTTATCCTCGTGGCGGCAGGCGATGTGGGCTCGGGTTGTGTTGAAATGTCGATGTTGGCGTGGTCGACATCATGTGTTGGTGCAGCAGACGGGGTCGACGCGGTGCTCGTCATAGCTGTCCGGGGTGTCTCGAGCAGTAGGAGCACGGAGATCTCGACGAAATAGGCATTTGAAGAGATAAAAATTACGTCTACAGATAGATAATCAACAGCAGATTTAGATATCGGGTTTTGGCCATTACCAGCTCTCTATGTCGATGGCTATGATGGAATTTGTGCTGAAAACGCCGCCTCCCCGTAGAATGATGATGATTCGAAAAATTTCGCCCTCAATCTCCGCCTCGCCGCGCGCACCCTAGTTTACCTTGTTAGCACCCACAGTGGCTCGTGCTCCTTCTCCAGGTGGGCGTTAGTTGTCATGCCCCCACATTTTCTGCTGACTACGGTACTGTGCTGTAGTTCCATCCAATCATGATCACCTTATTCTGTACAAGTACCTACTGAGCTAAGCTTGCTCTACGTACCAGTAACTTGCTTGCATTCAATTCGCTCGTAGTTTGTCAAACCACTATCATCACCTCGACGCCACCCATCCCGACACGAGGATACTGCGCATGAAACAGGGTCACGGTATGTCTCAATTACCACTAGCTAAGGCTTCCTTCCAGCTGTTCATTAGCTAATATGTTGCCCTTCAATCAGATGCTCTATCAACGAGTTGCTAGGGCCTCGGTCCTGCGCGCAGCTTCCATGGCCGCATCTCGACGACTACCCATTGTCCAGCAACGAACCTTTCTTCCAGAATCCTTCAGTTCTAAGAAGGTTATTGATGAGAAATATCCCGACTATCCCGCTCTAACCGACGCCGAAGACCCGGGCATGAATGGTGGCTTCGTCAATCCCCCGAGAGTTAAACGACAATTCCGCGATCCTCATGGGGACTGGTGGGATAAGCAAGAGCGCCGGAATTTTGGCGAACCAGTCCACGAGGACCATGATGTGCTCGGAATGTTTAGTGCATACGAATACACTTGGGTCAACTCTAGGACAGCATTTGCGCAGATCGGCACCTTTATTGCAGCTTTTCTGGGAGTATGCTGGGTTGTTGGCAGACTGTACCCTGACAAGCCAGCCTTCCCCCGAGAGTTTGAAGGTGGCCTAGAGCGAGAACTTGGTGGTCCTGGTGCTGTTAGAGTGAGTTCATATACCGTAACCTCAGCAAGTTTAGCTTTAAGCATGTATATTGACAGTTTGCCCACAGGCCAGAGCCCCCGAAGATCCGGAGCCATTCCAGTCTGAGGAGAGTGAAGAATAGAGCTGCTTGTATAATACTAGATTAATCATCAGTGAAACTAGCACAAGAGCCGTCAGGCGGGGAGGCCTCAGCCCTAATGAAAACGCGTCAGGACTTTTCATATTGGGCTTCGCAACATGCCATGTCTCCTTTCTTTAAATCGATTAAGAGATGTTATTGTTCAGTTTGTGCAATCATACTACCCGCCTAGATTCACACCAGCGCCATCTACCTGCTCAAACTGCATGCGACGAAGAGTACAAGACGCACCCCCCCCAAGGGGTTTTTGCTCAACTAGTCAATGAGATGGGCTTGTCTAAGGCAAAGCCACAACCCCATTAGCATGTATCAAAGGATAACAATAAACAAGAATTCGACATGCTAGTAGTGCCCACAGCAAATGGCACCATCGATTCAAACTGTGAAAAGGTTCACTGCCTGAAGTCTTTACAGTTTAAGTATAGACTGGTTACATATGGTGAGATAGGCATACCAAGATTAGATCTTCTTGCCCTCCCTGTTCATTCAAACACCTTTCCATCACGCACCCAGGCCAAATGCTTGTGGAAGCAAGTATGCCTTAACATCTGCGCCTGCTCATTAATTTCGATATTCAACACAAAAACCTACCTCGGTATAAAAGTGGGTGCCAGGGTTTTAGGATGCATGAATTAAATAGTTTACATGTGAGTGATGAGAAGTGATTTAGTAGGTGGTCTGAATCCATCGATGGGGCTAAGAGCCTTATAATATCAAGGAAGAAGGAAGTAGCAAGACCTCGAGGTTAGCTAACATGCCTTGGGCAGGTTGCCCTTGAGGTTTTACCTACCCAGTAGGGTAACTGCCACGGCACGCAGCTTCCCAGCACTGGCTGCCTACCACGCCTTGATTCTTGCTCAGTCACGGTGCCCTACCTAAGTGCCCAGGTCGGGTCGATAGGTCGGTACCTAGGGCAGGTACTTCATCTTGCCTGCCACCAAGAATGCTTAACCTTGTAGTCTCCCTCTGTGTCGCAAGTCGTGTGCCCAGGTCGACCTAGGAGGTAGGTTCAGCAGGCAACCTAGAGGACTGAATCATCCGACTCCTCCAAGGCTCCCCATCTCGTCCTCCTCTCTCCCTTCTTCACTACAAATCCCCCTGCATCAAGTATCAGCTCATCAACCGACACGCCTCGGTTGACAATACCTGGACCATAGGGAATACTCCTCTGCCAGGTATTACTTTGCTCGCCATTCCACCATCCCACCATTTGCTTGTTATGCCGTTTCATTGACAGTCCTTTCCCACTGCTTCGTCTTCTTGGCTGGAATACTTAACCGACTTCATCTATCAATCAATCCCTGTCAACATGCGGTTCGAGGATTGGGATGTGCTACTGTTTCCAAAGGACTCCAAGGTCCCCATGAAGGAGTTCAAGACCAACTGCCATGTCGTCCACGACTCAGGTATGATGTTCCCCATCTCCATGAATACCGAGCGGACCTGCTCCCTGATTACAACCAATCCCAACACGAGCATCTCAGGAGACCGTAACATCAAGCTAACACGCCAACGAACTCCCAACAGAGTTTGCCTATACCAATGGCTCCTACGGCCTGCCTACTATGACTTGCTTCATGCCTAATCTTCCACCTGGAACCGGGTTCAATATATCTCTTCATTCCTGGAAGACGCCCGATATCAGCCAATTCACCCGAAACTATAGCAAGCACCCTGAGCTAGTTAAGTTTGAGGCTCGAGTATTAGTTGACGGCCGCCTCGTTGCGTACGTCTCCTGCAAGTCTATCATAGGACATTGGAAATATCTAACCTTGTTACCCCGTAGGACATCTTCATTCAATCGCAATGGGCCATGGCCTCAACTTATCGACCACAGCTTCGGTGTGACCAACCAATACAGGCGTGATGCTTACATATGAGCTAACTTCACCCCCAGAGTTCACGAAGAACGGTGACCTCGAGGTCCTCAAATTCCCACAATTCCGTAGCGAGCTGCTCCGTCAGAGTTACTGGAGCCCAGCGGATGAGGTCGGACGGATTAAGATTGTTATCAGCGAGGGGTTCCCACGAGACTCTCTAACGGTGCCTATCGAACGAGTCAAGAATATTGTAGCCTTCTCTTTCCAGCATGCTCCGCTCGGTAAATATTAATTTCTCCTATTCAACAGACTTTCAGCTAACTTTCCTCCTCTCTAGACATCCTTGAGAGTTCCGGTATTGCTTGGCCAAATCCTGCGATGTGGCGTCGTGGCCCCTTCAACCCGACCATGCCGACGCCATCCCATCAGCATGAGGATGGTCCAGAAGCCCATCTCCACTCTCCACGCCGACACTCTAGTTTTGCGAAGAGCACAACTGGCGCCTCCGGGTACCACCCAGCAACTGTGAATGCGTCTCAGATGAATGCCAACAACTTCATTGGAAACATGCCTAATACCCAAAGCCTCCTGCAACGTGGTATCAACGGGTCACAGGTAGGGTACATAGACCCCTTCAACCCAAGTAAGGCCGATATGCCTTCTTATTTTGATTGGTCAAATACCTTTGGGGTTGTCGGGAACACCCAGGTAGCTGATGTAGGAAAGGGAAAGGCCGCGAGCCGCAGGGTCAACACACATAGCAAGATTTCGGCATCTGATACCAGCATGCCAGACTACAGCTCGTCTAACTCGACCGGCGCCCAGCTGATGACTGATTTTCAGCCCATGGGTTTTGTTGTTGCACATATTGATGAGCCTGATACCAAGAACCTCGGACCTAAAGTACCAGCAAATACCCCGACAACCATGGCTGAGACGAGCTTTGTTGATGAACTTGGACTCGATATCAGCAAATTGGGGACGCCGGGGAGTAAGTTCGTACTTTTCGCATTTTTCCCCCTTCTTCCTTTTCTTTCGCCCCTAGAGCAAATTTCTTTTATTAATACTCATCAGATACCCCACCCCCTACTGATTTCTTCACCACCAGTACTACCAATTTCTCAACGGAACTAGCTACGTCCCTCACCCATTCACTATTAAACCAACCCCATCCATTACCCGTTCAGGGGTCGAATATTGCCATTCCAGCTCCTGAGATCAAGTCGCGAAAGGAAAACCGACTAAACCATGAGGCTTTCATCGAAGCAAACCTAGATCATATTGACATGCGTAAGGTGTCACAGTCAGTTTATGGCCAATTAGACAAAACGAGCCGCGGTACGAGCAGCACAAGCAACTCGCCCCCTAGTCAAAGCACCTTTTCCGGTGTCTTTTCTCATCGATCCTTTTCGGGGCCAGAATTTGGAAACGACTTAACGAACTCGGGTATGCTATTTACTGATGGTAATGCTGAGCCAAATACAGTGCCTGATGGCCGCATTGGTAGCGGCTCTGACAAGGGGATCAAACGTACTCGGCAGTTTACCCCAGCCAGTGCCAAGGCAATCGATGACGAAGACGAACCTCGACGTGGTAGCCCCCGAGTTCGAAATGGGGCAGGAGAGCATACCATCGAAACAAACTAACTCAACTACATGAATATGCCATTCACTCTCCCATTGACGAGAACAGGCAGCTTGATTTTGGAAGGATCATTGAATATCCCATGCTCTTGGACTCATCATGAGAGATACATCGAGTAGTGGTATCTAGANTTTTTTTGGCAGCGCGCGATGGCCCCGATAGTGCTGAAACATATACTTTTTGCACCGCATGCTTAGACTCAGGCTCCCAGGGGGTTATTATAGCCAAACGGAGTGATGCTATACGGAGAATTCTTGCAGGTGGCGGGAAGGCTGAGCTGGTCCCTCTAGGTTCGCGGCTAATTACTATGAGATAAGGCGTTTACTAGGCATTGTGTAGAGTAGCCTCTGAGTAAACCACAATTGACGATTCATGCATCGGTAGACTAATCCGGCCTGTCTGCGAAGCATCACCTATCAATGACTATTGTAATTACTAGAACGTAAGTGACTGGATTGGAGCCAACGTCAATCTTATGCATTAGCACGTTTTATTTCGATGTGAATCTCTCATCTGCATTGTTTTTTTCACATGTGACGGTATTAGTAATGACGGGTGCCCTGTTTGATTGCCGTCCCTAGAGTTTTGGTCGCCAAGGCATTGATTGGATAACTGTTGTATGCCTTGCTCAATACGGCAATCTTATTCAGTGCGGCTGGGTGGTGATCTACGCAGCCAAGATCAAGAAGTTCGTCGCAGGTTGTCTGATGGTGAAGACCTAGATATATAAGAATCAATGTAACAAAGTAAATAGCTTGAGCTCGTGTCGTGTGAGAGAAATAGTATGACAGACTATCATCCCTACTAGCAACAATGCACAGTGATATTCTATTTGTCGAAGAAGAAAACATCTCAAACAAGCCCATAATACCCCTTTCGAAAGAGAATTTTGGATAAAATGCCAAGTTATACAGAATATAGATGGGGCCATACTTAATAGGAGGGGTAATGCCAAGTATTATACTACGATATATAATAGTAGATATTACCCAACAATAGTTCAACTCTACCTTACTTCATTTCACATGTTCATAGGATCAACGACAATCGATCTAATTATGGTATGGGATGAAAAGGCATTTACCTACCTCTTCAAACAGATTTAGCCAAGATGAGCGTTTTGCGCTTCATCCCGTATTGTCGCATTCCAGTTCCGCATTCACTCATGTAGTGAAGCTACGGTATGATCAGCATGACTTGCGACGTTCAATGCGTATTGTAGATCTCGACGTCTGCGCTTACGGCTCAACGGACCGAGTCACACCACGAAGGAACCTAGAATTGATCATCTAGGTGTCTTTTGGGGATATATAATATCCGCCTTCCTGCCATCGGTATCGAGTTGCTATTTTCAAACTGCATTCCACTCCTTTTGAAGCATCAATACTTTCGTTACGAGTAGATCTCGACTTCTTGTTTGCCAAGTTCTGTGAACTTCTTCTCTTCTCGCATATACTTATCTCAGTCGCTACCACACCGCGAGTCGGTTTTTATCTATCTCAACCCAACACGTCCAACTATACAAAACAACATCCAACCGCCAAGATGCAGACCAAAGCCATCCTTTTCGCCCTCGTTGCCGCCACCGCCGCATCAGCAGCGAGCATCCACACGCCGCGACAGAACAACAACAACAACAACAACAACAACAACAACAATAACAACAATGCTG
>JAPESX010000926.1:0-12949 GCA_029590615.1 Nemania bipapillata
GCGAGAGGGGATGGGCCGCGCTGCGATGAGGTGGTAGATAAGCCGGGAACACCAGGTCGGCCAGCACCTGCATCATCGTAGTGGCCATCACCATACAAAGCGCTGCGCTGACGTTGGATCAAATCACGACGTTCGTCCTCTGATAGGCTGCCAGGGCTAAGAGCGCGATCAGATTTGCCATTGTAAGAAAGATCAACGACGGTATCTAAACCGATACGAAGTTAGCTAGCGTTCAAGCAGACACAATAGGATAAGCGGTATTATGAGGACATATAACCGTATGTTGGCGACGGGTTTTTACACGATCTCAGGATGAAACAAGATGGATCTGCGGCGAGCGAAGCAACACCTAGGCTCCGCGGGAAGAATTTCTTTTCTTTTTGATTTCGATGCAAAATTTGTGCTATACAGAGCTGGGAGGCCTACTTCGGTTGTATTGCTGTTCCTGATGATAGTTGCGAAGCTCTCGCTCCCGCTGAGCCGCCATCCTCCGCTTGGCCTGCATCATCTGTTCCGCCTCGTTGGATCCTCGCGAAGATTGATGGCGTTGAGCGGCATAAAAGTTCTGTAGATTAGGACCAGAATGACTACCACTTCGAGGCTCGGCGAATTCCATCGAGTGACGTGGGCCATGATGTCCCGACGCAACCCGGCCGTCTATACCCCAATTAGCCAAATTCTATCTCCTTAGACTAGACGGACCTCAAGCGTGCGCGCGCTTGGCGCTACACTAGTCCTTCAGATAGTAAGGAAACTCACGTCGACCAGGTGGAACGAACATCTTCCCACTCTTCACCAAATTATCTATTGCGCGTTCAACCTCTACGGAATCTGTCAGCTTTTTTTTTTTCAACTCAACGATATATCGAGACGCAGGTAATCAGGTCCATATACGCCATCGCTGTCCCAAACTGATGTGGGTATGCTATGAACTTGCACCGATATAATCGATTAAACCTCGATTGTGCATGGATGATTTCTCTTTACAAGAGCATTGCACCTGAAACAGACAAGACCATTTTGCAGTATTAAACGTACCCTCAAGTTGGTGGGAGAATGCTGCGGATTCATCACGGGGAACGACCGAATTAGCCCCTATATCTATTAGCTAAAACGAACCCCAAGCACAGCGGTCGTCCACCTCATTGAAAATGTACCTGATGACCGTGCTGGCGGTGGCGTCTGGTGATCCCACGTGTTTTGTTGAGGAGGAACAGCGGGACCGGCACCAGGCCATTGAGAGTCGCCGTAATATTGCGCCATGCTTATTTTCTTTTGGGATAGACGATGAGATAGATATAGTTGAGCCGCGGCGAAAGAAATCTGGTAGCCTCGAGGCGGAGCTGACAGCAAGAATACTCTAAGGATGTGTTAGTCATGCAGCCGTCAATAGTCGACATGGCTCTTTGGCAATGCGCAGAGTAAATAATGTGGTTTGATGTAAGGGAACCATTGGAATATTCGCGCAAGGGGGGATTGAGTGCGGCGAGTCGCGTGCCGTGCTATGCTGTGTTGTTTGGTGTTTGCTGGCTGCGCTACGAGTCGTTTCGCTCTAGGCGTCGTGCCAACTCCGGCCGGTGATAAGCGTTGCTGGGTGTTGATGGTGCTGGTGCTCTTGGATGTTCTTGTTGTTGACACACTGGTCCCAGAGACTGGCTTTCCTGATTTGCCTCGGCTTGTCGCTCGTACTGAGTGCTCCCTTTGCTCCGAATCGCGCCAGTCGGATCCAAACATGTACCAGGTGTAATGAATAATCAAGGGAAACGGGAAAGGGTGGTGGGCAAGTGCAATACAAGGGAGCAACATGTTTTCGCAAACTGACTTACCAAATATCTTTTAGTCCGATTCAAGATTTTGAGACACAGGTCGTGCCAGAGCCTCTCTCGGACAAAGTTGGGAGGGAGGGAAAAATGAATGGAAAAAAAGAAGGGACAGCACTACGCAGCACGCGCATGCAGACTCGCACTTCTTAGCAGACAGGGCCCGGGGGGTGAGTGCGGGTGAGAGGAGAGCGAGAGAAAGAGGAAAAGGGGAGGAGGCGACACGGGAAATGGGGAAAATCCTACTGTATGTACAATTATTACTTTTCTGTAGGTACAGGAGACGTCGCGGTAGTAATAACAGGTGGTATTAGGAAATCAAGAGAAATTATCGGAGACAGCAGCCGCGCTTGGTGATGGGAGCCAGGGGTGTACAGCATGCGCTACGCTACGCTACGCTACCCTTACGCTTCCTCCCCAGTACAGTACTGTGCAGGTGGACAACGGGGTCCAGGGCCTAATGAAGAAATGGGAGGAGATAAAAAGGAAAACTGGGGGGCCAAGGCTGGATAGTGGTGGAGCGAACACCTAGCTCACATACATATAGAATACAGTACTTACTACATAATGTAGGCAGTGTGCAATATCGGTATAGGTACCTACTTCCAGGTGTCTACATAGGTGCTGTGATATAGACTAGGTAGGATATGCTATGTAGGCATCTAACATAGGGCTACCTGTACCTAACCCGTATGGAGATCCAAATCTATGCAACGCTAAGCTACAGTCGGTGTGCCTTCAATACCAAAACAGATTAATCTTCTCCTATTAGGGTTAGTTGAGCACATCGTTTTTTGCAGACATTTGAGAAGTCTTCCCTCTCTACTTAAATGGGTAATGGAGTACGCTACTGTACGGTACGCAGTACTTACTTACTGGTAGTAGATTGGTGAGGTAGTACTATCGAGGGTCCAAAAAAGGGGGATATCCTCTCCAATGACTTTCTATTACCAGGAAGTACACATGGAAAATACCTACCTAGAGCTGCGTTATAAAAATTCTATTAAACCTCATAGTATGTACAGCGCATGCACGTTGGCAGCCCAGATATACCTCAGCATCTAAGTTCTAAAGAGTGAAATGAGTGTAGGTAAAGGAGAGCGACAACAAAATACCTAGAGTAAAAGGACGTGATGCAGCAGAGGCTAAGGGTAAAACAAATACAAAACGACCTGAATCGGTAATTAGAGAACAGGTACATACATGTAGTATACGTAGTACCTACCTACATAGGTACTCTAGTCAATGTACTTATCAAGTCGGTGTAGTCCTAGTGCGATTTCAATGCATAGAGATATCAGTACTGAGGATGGATGCTATCAATTGATCATCCATACATGTAGGTATTTCTTCTTTCCTAAAGACAAGTATTACAAAGATGTAGGCATTGTCGCTTCCGAGGCGAGCTGATTATTCGGTCAGGCATATTGAAAAGGGGAGGCCGATCGTCATGTGTAATAAGTTGCTATTATAAACAAGCAGTAACAGTATATGTAGATATAGAGAAAAGACAAACAACAAATTCCACCCCAGCTGTAAGCATCGTATATTCTATGACCTAGTGTAATCTAAACCATATCTCTGTACCATCACAGTCAACCTAATTGGTTATTTATTCGTCTAGCTATGTACCTGTTATTACACTATGTACCATCTTTGGTGCCTCCACTGGCGGCGGACCTGACAATAGGATTGGAGAGTGAAAAAAAGAGAGGCTGCATCGGGTCAGAAACAGCGGGGCCATAACCGTTTCTACACAGTAAGTATCACCAGATGTATTTATTTTATTTATGATATTCTTACCCAGAAATAGGCGAAACGGACCCATTAGATCTTGACTCGATACCGTCTCTGCCCTTGCTTTGATAGGAGGAATCGAGGTTAAATGAGATGAGACGCTTGTCAAACAAATGAACAGATTTAGGTAGATTTCGGGCTAATATTTACGGTCACGGCCATCATTGGTTAAGCTTAGTTCGGAGTCCGTTGTTTTCCCTACTTAAGGCGTGCCCAAAGCATCTCTATCCGGACCGTGTCCTGACCGCTACCCAAATGTTTGCGTGTACAAATGTGGTTGCGCTAATTCGGAAATCGATGCTTATCGATTTCTGTATACATAATCACACCATGTCATCCACAGTCATTGAAAATAATAAATGATAATACATATACTGCAGTGCTGTCTGTACCTACAGGTATGTACTTAGATAAGTAGGATGGATAGGCTTCCGCTAGGTTCATACGGACATATATACTTGTACATATATACAAGCATACATACAAGCTCAAGAACCCCTTTACTAACCCCTATGGTGGTTGTGTTGTGTTGGCACTGCTTATATTTTTTTGATCTCCTGATTCCATGATACCTAAGCCCTACGCTTAACGTACCTCGTACAGTACATACTAGGTATGTAGCAGATAACTACATTATGTGGTTATCTAGGTTATTGTGGTGCGTACTGCACCTCAAGACGTCAAGTCGGGAGAGTAAGGCAACAACACACTTTATAAAACAACCATATAGTCGCTATAGTAGGTTTATACATCTCATATGTTAGCTCTGCCTACCAGCCTGCCTTATAGTAATATCTCTAGATCGAGAACTGCTACCTTCATGCTGTACACCTAGCATATTACAATGGGAAGGTATGTACCTATGTCTGCAGACCACTTCCCGTTCTAATCCTTCCCCTTCTATATCGGGTATTCCAGCCGGGGGCTTGGCTCCAGCGGGTTCCCAGGAACGGGTGTTGGTGGGAGCCTTCGTCACTCTGCATCCGGTGCAAGAAAAAGTTTCTGACAGATGATGAGCTGAGCTGGTATACAGATTACTTGAGGTGTGTGTTGCGAAGAGGCAGGTACTATGTTGTACAACTTAGGACAACAAGACATCGGGGACTCCTCGAGGAACGGTGATATAATAGGGCGCGCTAGATATATAAAACCTTGTGATCTAACAACAGTGAGAGTGATCAGATTGATTGCTCAAAAATATCGTGTCCGGAGAAACAGGGCATTTCCCAGGAGCAACGTGCCGTGCGACTTACCGCGTCCATGTCCGTGGAGCGCCAATCGCCTCGGTGCGTTGTTATCAGGGAACCGAAGGCACAGACACCTAAGTCCACCTGAAGTGACCCTTGGATTTAGGTGGGGTACTTGTGGATCAAGGACCTACACAGGTATCTACATCTACCTGCATGCATCGCTCTGCTCAAAATTATCTAGTTCCTTCACTAACAGGCTGTTGCATCTCTTTAGGGTCGCAGATCTTCAAACGTCAAGTCATAATAAACCTGAAGAATATTTCCCCCTTACTGCAGGCTATAGCTTATTCATTATTATTATGGCACAAGGCCTTGTTGGATTTTCGAGGTACCAGTAGGCAGGTATGACATTCGTGACATTCGTGTTGCTACAGTCTCCCCTTTTAGCGAATAGAGACTATTTAACAGTCCAGTTCCAAATCACTTGGATACTTATTTGTCTCGCGTTAGCCGACATCGGTAGAAGGTAGTTGCAGGAACTATAACAGGTATAGTACTCCTAAAAACGCCATTCACGTAGCAGGCTTAGGAATCATCACGATATTCACCGAATCTCTGCAACTCAAATGTTACCTACCTACATATACTCCTCACATTCCTCCCGTTATTATTTCTGGTGTCACCACATGAGGAAACCAAGCACAAAACGCCACGACTTACTGTAATAACAAGTCGGGGCTCTTACTCACCATTTATGAAAGGGTTTCATGAACCAGACCTTTAGTCAAGGACTATATCAATACCGATCGACACAACCGGGTAGGTATGTTACATGCATACTTGACCCGTTGTAAGAGTGCCAGCTTCCGGGCCGCATTCTCCAACTCGACGCATTTCTAATCGGACCTAACCCAGCGCAAGTATCGTGGGGGTCATTCGCCGAAAGCCTTCACTAGCAGGTATAGTACATACTTTAGGTATGGTATGTACGTAGCGTGCGTCTTTTCCCTACCCTACCCCTATACTACCTCTACCTATCTAGTGTTTGTGTATACATACCTACTTGCAAGTATGTTCGTGCGATGGACTACGCATTCCCTATTTATTTATATGGTAAACCCCGGAACTAAAAGAGCCTCTACTGTACTGTCTGTACAAGTAACGTAGTTAGGCCAAAACATGCATCACCATGCTAGTTGCTCTATACCTACAGGTATGTGTATATTACGGGATCACGGCCACGGTCGCTTCGAAACCCCGAACGATTCTTTGCGGGAGCGGGGGCTCCCGCAGCAGCCCCTGCTTCCGCTGGGTAGCAGTAAACCTTTATAACGTGATGCTCGTGAGATTGCATCTATTGGCGAACATTTCTCTACTGTACTCTACCTACGTACAGTGCTGTGCATCAAGCACACCTAAACCCGTCTGTGTAAACCTGTGTACAGAACACGGCTGAAACGAATGCTGCGCTTCAGAACCATAGCCTCTCCGTTGTCCGATAGGACATGAGCGCGGCATGTACTTGGTATGCCGTAGGTTGGATTCACGGGTGTCCACACCTGTCTATGTCCTTCTGCATGACCAACGAAGGAGGTATGTCATTCTGTTTGTTTGTTGTTGTTGTTGTTGTTTTCTGTGGTTTCTTTTTTTGCCTGGTCCCGACGCTCTGGATAAATCAAGTTTCCACCGCAGTGCAACTTGACCCAGGCCGGGAACACGCGTAGACACCACCTAGATAGATATTATCTACATATTACATCGTGGTAGTATTAAGCCATACATATAGTCATCTTTTGAGGAGCTACGGTACATAGATATATTCCAACACTCCACCACCTCTGTAGACATCTACCTATCTACAGTACCCAAGTTATTGTGGCCCTCGCCAACTGCGAATCATCTTCTCCCCAACCAAAAATGACCAACATTCTGGCGCCAGTCTCGTCAGCGCTGTTCGGGCGAAATTCCTGTTTTAGCTTCGTAAAACGGAAATCACCTCCTCCCACAGCTCGCTAATGACCCTAGCTAACTCAAACTACACCACTAGTCTGTCGAGATTAAGGTCCTATCTAAAACGATCGGTTTGAAGCGTCTTTCGATCTTGATTTACCCAACTCAGGTCCCCTGGACTCTAGAGCAAGTCCTCGGTGCGTTTCATGCCGAACGCAGACTAGCAGATAGTCTAACTTGCATCAACTATATTATAGTGCAATCGTAAGTTCAGAAACGCAATCTTACTATCAACCTCTTCTATGTGCCTCCTTTTGCGAGGTAGTTTCGACAAAGAGCAAAACTCTCAACATACTTTCCGAATGGTCCAAACTGCTGTGCTGAGAGCCGGGCGAAGGCTCGCTATATCTAGGAGAGACTATTGGCCTTCCAAACACTGAAATACTCACTCGAGTCGGTAGCAGGATTTACCACACCACTATGGTCTGTTTGTGTTGACTCTACCTAGTAGCGTCAGCTGTCCATCCGTTACCACAATAATAGTTAAACCCCATGGGGATAGATTGCGCCGAGGGTGTTCACCCTCCCAGGACACACCAGCTAATCGTAGTTGAATACTACCAAATATCAGGCAATTCGCCACGAGTTCAGTGCAACGTTCAGATCTGACAGCATTCATGTCTCAAGAAAACCAAAACCATGCAAATCAGATCACCTCCTCCTCCATCTTCTCCGAGCGCGCTCCCATACTAATAGGAGCCGCGGTATCCCCTCCACGCGAGACAGGTCGAGGTCATCTGCCGCTTGGCATCAATCTGACAACTCATCTCCACGCAGCCCTTGGGAGCGAAATCGTCCGCTACGATCCGCCGAGCCTAGGGCCGGGCTATTAATCTACATAAGAGGAGCTGCAGGCAACGACATGCATGCAGCAGACTGCAGTAAACTATGTCCCAGTCTTCCCCCATGCACAGGCAAGCAAGCGCCTCGAACCTCTGAACCAGTAATATCGCCCATCCCACCGCAGTTACCAGGGAAAAAAATGGTCAGAGATTTCCGTGAATAGCAACCATTGCACCACATGATCGTTTGGGTTTTTTGACTCGTCGACTTACGGCCGCCTCTCAGCTCTCCTACCTATTTCCTGTCTCAAGTGTAGAATACCAGTAGACTAGTCTGCTACATACTTGTTATATTGATTGCATGTAAAAAAAGGAGGTGTGTGTGTATACGTAAGCCTTGGATAGATTAGATGGATAAACTCTTACACTACCTGACGCTTTTATGGACGGCAAGTCCTCGGCCAGCTCGGTGTTACCATCTCACTCCGATCGTCCACTAGACTACTGGTATGTTCAAGTAGGCCGATACCATCTCGATGATGCCCGGACGCCCATGACATGACGCATACCACTTACAAGTACGGTACACCACCTATACTTACACTTACACTTACACTTCCACTTACACCACTTGCATCCCTACGTCGACAGGTGCGATAGGGCAGTGCCGGGCACTACAAACGGCATGTCGAAACCAANCCCCCCCCCTCTGGGTAATAAAGACCCCATCTTGTGAGCGAGGCTCTGTTACGCACACTAGAGCCTACTGTATCTACGAATGCCAAGCCACCGGAATAGACGGAGTGCCACTATCTTCACACCCACCCGTTCCACAGTCCCCGTTGCTTCCAGCGATGCATGCAAGCCGATTGAGTTGGGGCAATTCGTGCCCTGCAGGCACTTTGCGTCACAGGACGTCACCATCCAAGCCCTGCCTATGATGTTTGTGCTATTCCAATGCACACGCAAGTTGCACCCAGGGCCAGGAGACCGCCAGCAAATGCTGCCCTCGCTCGTCACCTGCACCGCCCCTTGTATCTTACTACTATCTATTTGGTAGCATGCATACTCATCTACCTCCGTACTTACCTAGATACATACATACGTACGTACGTACGTACATACATATATACATACATATGTTGTCTGTAGGGGCCGTTCCGTCGTCGAGTGCTACCCCAATACAAGGTCTCGGTCCCTGCCCCTGGCCGACCAATATATGACTTAGGAACCTCCGTATCCGGGACCTGAGAGGACATATTTACCCATCTTTCTGCAGTGATCTAAATCGATTCGAGAGTTGACCAAACTTTTATGATCTCATACTGCGCCCCGTCGAATCAACTAATATGCTAGAGGTGGCGCAATAAGCTAGAGCAGAGCTGACTGGGCGTCACTAGAGGAAATACCATCCACCTATCACCACACAAACCCCAACCTCAGTTCGTTCCTTGTTACGTGATGACACCAGCAACGAGTTCGTCGCTGAGTTGTCATGGGGTGGCGGAGCGCCGGTTCGGGCCCGGCCCAGCTTCCGCGTTGGTACTCCGGTCAGGCTTCGCTTCGCTTACGCATACTTATAGCAGTCAGCCACAAGAGTATGTCAACGGGAGGCGAATATACAGTCTGCTCCCATAGTTACGCAGCCCGACACTGCCACTGTGACGGAAGAGTGTAATTCTATCGATTGAACCGAATATACGGAAGGACTCAACCCAGTTAGCCTTATATTCACCTACAATGCCGAACTGCCCCCCTAGACATGTTTACTCATCAAGGGCGCTTATTGTCACGGTGCAGTATCACCGTCTCTTATCAGATCTAGCGGTAGCCATCACCAAAGGATATATGGGTTGCCCAGATAAGCCTTGGGTCCGACGTATCCTTTAGGCTGTAAAACAGGCACATACTCCACCACGGTCTAATAAGCAGCCAGTACAGCTTCCCTCGGAGAGATAAAGAAAAGAGGCGAGCCGTTAGCAGCAGTAGCCCTAGGGAAACGTAAAGACGCAGGTAGGACTAAGCCAAACCCAGGAAAAACATGAGTGATACGTAAAACACTAAATATTCGCTACGAACCACTAACTCAATTACTGGCATGACAGTCGTAAGATTGAGGTTGAAGAGCTCTTATGCTAGACCAAAAATAACCCGACTAGAATCTACTATAGATAAACCAATCATACGTGAAATGTTTATAACCCAGGTCCTATATATCAACGAATCGAAAATACCTTAGTTTCATATTGCCGGAATTCATTCATATCATACTTCCTCGATGCGTCAAGGAATGATAGATGTTTTCCTCCATACAGCTCTATGGTGTTTATTAGGTTGTGAGTGTTGTCAACGACAATCTATATGGGGAATATCGAGTAGCTTCCCACAAGTCGGATTGTTAAATACTGTTATTATTAATAAATACTTTGCCGAGAGATCCAACTTGAGAAGAGTGTCAGGTGTTAAAGTCGCAAGGAGTACGCCGGTAGCCCCCTTCCCCCCCCAGGGGTATTTGCATGAGAGCTTCATGTTTATATAAGCAGCATAGCCCTCTTAATTGAGTTTAGAAAGCTTAGGAATTAATGATATTGGGTCCTACACCTATAATACCCTAGCTTCTACCCTAACATTTCACATACGTGGCTTATCTTCACTCTAGAGTAAATCCTCTAACAGTGATAAATTACTGGTAGGTTACTGTTGGGTCACTGACAGGCCGTGATATGGGTTAGTGCTCATTATCATCAATTCTTGGATGTTTCCCAACTAGTCCTTTTACTCCAAGCCTTACGTAACTTCATATAATAATATTATTCTATAGTACGGAAAACCCCAAGGGCCAGTCATAAACCGAACGCCTTCACTATCCAGCGCACTCCTTGGCACAGTGGCAGCTAAGTTCAAGAGAGCTGTCCGTAAAACCACTGGCTACGGCATACTACTGATTTGGGATCTCCCTAGCTCCTGGCCGAACGTACAGAGTCACTATAGAAAATAATTTACGTATCCCTATTATAAATACGGCGAATTATAGGATCGTTCAGCTATTTCCCTCCAATATATTTGGTATGAAGTTACATGAGTCCTAAAGTGACTACGCCACGTGTCTAGGATATGAAAATAGGCTAATATCACGAACTTGGCCTTCGCTAGGCATTATAACTGCTAGAATAAATACAAACGGATGAACAGAAGAAGCAAGAAAAAGAATACTGTGTAGAGCGTGATTGGGTTGATGATAAATTGCTGCTGTAGAATAGCAAAATACCATGTGGTTATGACCTAGGCAACTGTAGTATTCTCTAACTAGCAAAATGGGTACCGTGGATGAGCAAATTGTAGGTCTACGGCCCTGTCTACGACTCTCCTATGATGAGAAACTCCACTAAACCATGACGACGTAAATGCATACCAAGTTAAGTCTACTTTAAGTGACAGCATAAACCCACATAGGTAAAAATAAAAAAAAAAAACATACCTAAATACCGTAACTTGGGTCCAAGGAGCGGTGTTTAGAATATTATAAAGGGCCGATGCGATTATTCTGTTAAAGACGGCGGATTGGACGTGAAACTTTAATGGAGCCTAGAACTATTTCTATTCGACCTTCATATCTACCGAATTGACAAGCTTCTGGTGTTGCCGCCATTTTACCTGTTCTCACCAGCCATGACTATTTCTAATGTCCGTTTGGTATATTAAGTGTATAGATGGGCGCTTCTTGGGGTATGGGAGAATCGGTTTTGGAGATATCACGTGTTTTGTGGTCTAAGGCGGAGCTGAACGCGTGAGACTAACCATATTACGGAATTTATAGCTGCTGCTTTAGGAAATATCGAAGGAGCTGGCCTGGGAATATTAGACAGAGCCCTGACACGTTAATATATGGTGAAATTTGAGTCAAGTCAATTCCTCTCTAATAGAAAAAGATTACCATCGATTAGGATTTTGACCATTTTGAAGGGGTGGGAGGGGAAGAGGTATTAACAACTTGCAATGACTTTTGGAGCCCATAGCACGTGGAGAGGAGAAGACAAGATGAGGGGGGAGAGCTGAAGCATGGTGAGGAGCTAAATGCGCCACTGAGGGATTCATCCCAGAAGCTAGCTCATATTGTTGTTGCACAAGTATGTGACACATGTCAAAATGTCAGTCCATATATATATCATAAGTCTGATATTGAAAAAGAAAAGACCGTCTGGATAGCACAAGTACTATAGAGCTGAGATATCAGAGCGGGAGGCTGACATAGTCACCCATTAGCTAGTTGTAAGTAGGGCATCTGACCGAGTAATTGTCTAATAGGAGAGCGCGCCTTGAGCTTATAGGATGGGTAACCTTGCAGGCGGACTGCCTTAGGTTGGGTGGTTAGTGCACATTGGCACGCTGGAACGCTGCAAGCGCAACTCGTGGCGAACCGTTAGCGTTTGAAAGTGGTGCTGGCCAATCAGAAGAATCATTGTCTAATCGAAAAGTCAAAGACCCCCACCTCGACCGTAGATCGTTTATCTTGGATAGTTTTTCTCGATCTCATAGAACGCGGCCGGACCCGTATAGGAAGGTTTTTTTTTCTTGGTGGTGTCGGTTTTTTTTCAACCTTGGTTTTTCTGGCATGGTATAAAACCTGTTGGTTGTCTCTTCAATATACAGATTACAACCCTCTGACCTTCTGTTTGAAACTTGTGGGATAAAAAGCCAACGGGGGTACTATCAGGAAGAGAGGTTGTTGATCCGACGATCTAACTACCTGCCTACCTAAACCTATTTATTTATCCCAGCCAGTATCCCAGGATACACAGAGTTTGCGCTATCCATTTTTGTGTATCTGCAGCCGCCTTCTCCTCTTTCTGCATGATCGGTGCATGCGTGCATGCATGACCTTCCTCTCTTCACCTTGAATCTCACGTTCTCTTCCCACCTCCACCTCCGCCTCCACTCCCACTCTCACTCAAACCGTATAAGCTCTCTTGAGGCTTATTCGCACATGAGACCTCAACGTCCGAGGTAGCACTGTAAAACGGCGAGCGACTTCGAAGTCTTTGCGCTTGCTTGGGAGACTGTAAGAAAGACTTACTTGCTTACTTGATTCGGTGTGCTCTTGGAATTGGAACTACGAGAGAGCCGTACCAATCTATTATCTGAATAGCCCACTACTGAGACGTGTTGCTCCAACCGCGGGACATCAAAACTAACAGGCAGATACGAAAATATATGCATGAGAGTTGCTGATCGCGCGAGTTCATTGGTCCAGTCTCTCCAGCAGGGTTTATTCATCNGGGGGAAACGGAGCATCTTCAGCGGCACGTCAAGGCTACGCTCCTGTGCAGCAGTTCGAAATGGCAGACTACGT
>JAPESX010000927.1:0-12949 GCA_029590615.1 Nemania bipapillata
CTCCAACCTCATTGGATCTGGTATGTGCCTAGTAGGAGGAGTTGGTGGCAGGACCTGCAAAGTAGTATACGTATCAAGCTTTCGTTTAAGTAAGTCGGCTTTGACAGGTTTCGCTAGGTAATCGTTCATACCCGCAGCTAGGCACTTTTCCCGGTCACCCTGTATTGCTGACGCCGTCATTGCAATCACTAAAATGCTTCTGACTTCCTCGTTGGGATCCTGCCGCAGAAGTTTTGTTGCTTCATAACCATCTAAAATAGGCATTTGCACGTCCATGAGAATGACATGATAAGGCTTCCCCTCTCGGGCATTTTGTCGCAGACCCTCTACAGCCTTTAGACCATTCTCATATGCATCCACATGTGTGTACCCAAGTTTGCGCACGTATTGGATGGCAATCTTCTGATTGATTAGATTATCTTCAGCAATGCAAATCCGCAACTGATCCTTGGGCACCATAGTTAAGTCCCTGTATGGGTTTGATGAGTCGTGCCTAGTTATTTGTTGCAGGCCCCTCCGCGGTTGTTCGGCCATCTGTGGCACTTGAGCATTTTGGACATCGCCAGCAGATACTTCTGGCTTTGCCTTGTCAAAAGTGACCGTAAACCAGACTGTGGTACCAATATTTTCCTGGCTCTCAAGTTTAATGTGCCCTTGCATCATCGTCTCAATCAACGACTTGCAGATGCTGAGCCCAAGCCCACTGCCGCCGTATTTCCGAGCGGTGCTTGCATCGGCCTGGCTAAACGGCTTGAAAAGCTTTTCTAACTGCTTAGGAGGAATGCCAATGCCGGTATCGCGAACCCAGAAGGTCAAATCTACCTTCTCCGGCCAATCAGAATCAACCCTGGCTCCGATGCTGATGGTGCCGTCTTCGGTAAACTTGAGACTATTGCTGATAAGATTCCCGAGCACTTGATGAAGGCGTATCGGGTCGCCATATATGAGCATGGGAGGTAAGTTAATATCTTGGACAATCTTGACGTTCTTCTTGGATGTCTTTTCTCGGTTGCTGTACGAGACTGCTCGTACTACCTCGCGCACCATCTCCTCGGGATTGAAGGCGATAATGTACAGCTTCATTTTGTCCGCCTCCATTTTGGAGAAATCTAATATATCATTTATGACGGCGAGTAAGAGATCAGCCGATACCCGAATAGATTCTGCCATTTCCAATTGCTCCTTGTTGAGGTTGCTGTCTCGTAATAGTTCTGAATTGCCGATTACTCCATTCAAAGGTGTGCGTAGCTCATGAGACACGTTCGCGAGAAAAATATTCTTGGCTTTGGCGGCCTCTTCAGCAATTTTGACATTGCGTCTGGCTTCATTTTCAGCATCTTTGGCTTTGGCTTCAGCAGCTCTGGCCTGTGCAAGTGCCCTCTTCTGCATATCAATCATGGCATCATTTTCCTTAAAAGCTTTCTCAAGTTCTTTCATGGCGAGCGCGTTAGAGTAGCTTATCCCTATTTGATTGACTAATAATTGCAATACGGTGATTATTCTGTCTGTAAACGAGCCGGGCTCTCCCTCGAGGTAAAGCACACCGAGGAGTGGCTTCTCGCCATGGCATATTGGGATTGCAACGATAGCCTTGCTGATTGGGTTCCTTTGTAGCCAGGACTCCGCCACATTACTGAATCTCTCATCGGTGATGAGATCAGGAATAAAGACGACTTCTCGAAAACGTGTGCAGTAGAGGATGACATTTTCCGCGACGCGAGATGTGCCAATAAGTGGTAGCCCGGGCATGTGAGCTATCGCGCCTTTTTCTGGGTCACCACTAGCAGCGATGCACCAAGTACTGTTTGCCTTGTCCTCGTCATCCTGAACAACGATTGCCGCCTGTGTAATGGATCCACCGCATGTTTGTAATATGACATCGCACATTGTCTTGAGTAAGAGGTCGACTCGCAGAACTGACGAGATAACCTGCGACGAAACTAGAATAGCGTGTAAATCAATCATGTCGAGGGACGGAACACCAGCGCCAGGTTCGGTACGTGTTGTTGACCCACGCCATGCTGCCATTCGAGTTTCCTTCGTCTCCTCAATTGCGGGTTGCCCGGCTTGACGAGCATCTTCGCCATCTGCTGTATACGTGACGGAAGCCGAATCGCCGGCAAAGTCTGTTTGAACGGCTACCTCGATTGACCGAGGATTTGGCAAAGGGCCATGAAGAAGCCGCCTGTGGTCCTCTTCGATAGCGTGAGCGATGCCCAACGCTCCTAATTGTCTCCAGAGAGAGACGGACTCCTTTAGGACTGCAGTAGCTGACCGCCTTGCTGTTTGCCTGATAAAGAACCCACCCATCAGATAGTTTCCCAGAGCTTCTTCAAATACGAGACCATACTCCAAAGCATGATCCAAACCCGCCTCGTATAGGCGGATAGCGGAGCCATGCTCTCCACTAAGCTCTGCGATCTGCGCGTCTAGGAACTTCGACCATGCGAGGTAGTTTACATTGGAAACCAGCTCCCAATCTTTAACCTTCTGGCTGAAACTTTTAATTTGGGCAAGGGTGGCTTGAATCTCATCTTGTAGGTCTGCCTCGCTAATTCGTCGGTCCGCTAGTCGTTGTAGGACGAGACCTGCACGTGCTAGTCCATAGAACACCAGAACAACCCGAGTGTTGCGTGCTGACCATATTAAGTCAAGTTTACCTAGGCATCTACGCCCAAGCTCGCACGCTTCTTCGTAATGACCGTATAGGTATAAAGGAATAATCTCTATGGTTTCGTAGAATAGAACTGATCTGCCGCCATTCTTTGTATAGCTATTAAGCCAAGCCTTATAGGCTACTGAGTCGTGTTGGTCATCGGACATGACACCATTTGGGTCGCATGTATTCGTCTTTCCTTGGAGTGACCGGCACACTTGCCTTACTGATATCAATAAAGTTCCACCCCTAGTGTCTTGGTGCCAGCCAGGAATTTCCTCACAGCAGTATTGACATATAGACTCAAGATCAGCCACATTGTCACCCGCAAAGAACTTCAACTGCACAGAAAGACCAAAACTGAGAATTACTGACGCCCGGTCACCAGCGCTCGCTGCATAGTCGAGGGATTGGTCACNAAAAAGTAACCGATACACAAAGTGGAGTGTTTATATGACTAATGAACGTCAAGTAAGTCATGTGTCCGCGAGCAACTGATGAGGGATCCCGATACGTGTCAAGGAGCTCAGAACATTGGTGGCCAAGGTTCGATGCCAACTCTAACATGTTAAACCTTGACACTGCGATCATGGCTAAATATAAGAATGCCATGCCAGATTGGGGTATTGGCCCTTCATTTAGGTGCATGTTCATCAAGGCTAGCGCGAGGTTGTAGAATTCAAGGGCATCGCTCCACCATGCGGCTTGGAGAGCATCCCCAAGAAGAACGCCGGAAGTCATTTGCTGAGGTCTGTTACTATGGGGGGGGGTTGACGGCTTCGGTACGCCCCNATGGCTGTGATCTTCTCGGAGAGCTCAATGAAAGCTGTATCGCATTTTGCGTACGTCGGCTGGTTATCAAATCGAACGCCTAATTGATGGAGACTTTCCTTTAGAATGGCTAGTGCTGAAACCGCATCGCCACTTTGGAACTGGATACGAGAGTGCAATAATGCTGCAGCAGCCTTGTCATCCGTTGCGGTAGCGTTTGCGCATATGGTATCTGTTAATTCTTGAGCTGCTTCATGGTTGCCCATGTAAACGTAGCACTCTGCAGCTCGGAGATGTAACTGAAGAGTTTCGTCGTAGTGTACGTCGTCATTTCCATCAGTCCAAGGATCCAATTGTAGAAGTGATATAGCCCGGCGGTAGTATTTAACTGCAGTTGGTTTTGCTCCATTTTCAACAGCTAATGCTGCACACTCCATGAGATATTTTCGGAATGGGTAGCGATTCTGAACTCGCCGCTTGATTACGTCAACGGATTCGCAGATGTGAGAAGCGGTGTTATCCCTCGCCTTTGTACTCGAACCGAAGTGCGCCATGAGGGCCTGTGCTATGATGAAATGCATACTTTGGGCATTGCACTCCTTTAAAGACTGGCAATTCTGACTTGTTAGCGGGAACTCGATTCGCCTACCATGAGCCAAGTACTACGAAAGACATATTACAACTCACCGCTGCTGCTTGAAGATATCTATCATGAGCGAACCGAAATCGGTCATCAGTCTCCCCTTGGACGATGATGCACGCATTTACTGCAGCTTGTAAGCCCGCCACGACTTCTCGTTTCGAGAATACTGTGCGCTGCTTGGTATCGTCGGCATTGGTGTAGTTATCATCGACGAGACCGAACTCGCCACTCATCAGTTGACGGACTAGGTCGAATGAGAAGGAATTACCCAATAGCGCTGCCCATGCTAAGATCCAACGTGATGCTGATGGTAATTCGTTCAAGCGGCGAGTGATAAAGTCATTATCTAAGACATCATAGCCATGTTCACTTTTGAACTCTTCGAATAGGCGGTCTAAGTCGTAGAGCCAGCGACTCTCATGGTAATCATACCATATGCACTTCTGACGGTAGCATGCATTTAGCATCTCCCGAATGTAGAATGGGTTCCCTGCGGTTTTCGACTGAAGGATGAGAGCCAAAGGCGCTACATCCTCTGGGGGACGACAAAGTGTGTAGCTAACATAGCGCACAATTTCATTTTGGGTCAAGGGCGATAGCACAAGTCTGGTGACCTTTGGACAGCTAGCCTTAGGGATTTCTGTAGAGAATTAGTTCAACACGCGGGGAACAGAACACCACCCAAAACACCTTACCTTCGGTTTCTACTGGGTGCAATATTTTGTGTAGCTTCTCCGGGGCTAGCTCGTCAGGGCGATAGGTCACAATGAGGACCATCTTCAGTCTCGCAGCAATTACCTGGGTAATTAATTCCATAGACTCGTCATCGGCGAACTGTAGGTCATCAAGGCATAGACAAATGAAATGATGAGTTGAGAAAATTCTAAGAATGTCTAGGAAAGTATTCATGAAGCGGATCGTCTTCGTAGAAGCCCCACTGCGCACGTAGTCGTGTGAACTTTGTAATGGCACATGGGGACTGCGCAGCTGCGAACTTGCTGGAGAGCCTCCGGAGGAACCTCGCCTTCTAGCAAGCAAGAGACTGTTACGCCCACTTGAGGAACTTTGCGCTGAAGACACTGATCTTGCGATGCTTAGTTCGGGTGGGCCGAAGAGAAACTCGGGCAGCCCAAGTATCTGGTGAAGACTCGGCCACAGGGGCCGAACATAGTCTCTGAGGCTAATATGTAGAGAGGTCTCAGTATTCCTTTCGCCCCAGACTTGCCTAAACAGCGATGATACCAGTTTCAGAAGTGGGGCGAATGCCGTGCGCCTGGCGGTGTCAAACTTTGCCGTCGCGCTATATCCCCTTCTCCTTGCTTCTACGAGGACCTGCTGCACAAGGAAGCTCTTTCCAAGGCCACCAGCTCCCTCAATCGTTACAATTTCACAATAACCTTTTCTTCGATACTTTGACGAGTCCAGTTGTTTTGAGAGTCTGGTCGAGCTCTGGCTATTGGTGTGCTTCGTGGAAGTCCCACTAATATTATCTGTTCCACTCTTGGTTTCAATGGACATGGAAGGATGTCTCTCCCAGGTCTTTGACGATCGGTTTGTAGAAAAGGCCGATTTGCCCGAAGTACCCAGCAACGAAATGGTGTCTTCCGAGGCAGCCTGGGAGGCGGTCTCATGGAGGGACTGCTGAGTATCGTGTGCAGACTGCTTTGGACCCTCGGAGTTGGTTTTTGTGAATGAAGTACTTAGCACATTAGCACTTTCAACAGAAACATCCCCTTCGCTGGATGCATCAATCGTGTCCAGCAGATCGCCAGAACGACCGGAGGCATCTAGAAAATGCGGTGTGCTATATTTTTGGGCTAAAGCTCGAGACCTCGAAACACGGTCGATAATGTTGACGATTTCTGCTTTTTCTCTATCGCGTCCCACCATCGTAGTAGGGAGCATGAAATAAGACG
This sequence comes from Nemania bipapillata, assembly GCA_029590615.1. Classification (NCBI taxonomy): domain Eukaryota; kingdom Fungi; phylum Ascomycota; class Sordariomycetes; order Xylariales; family Xylariaceae; genus Nemania; species Nemania bipapillata. Next base: position 5,987 of record JAPESX010000927.1, read on the forward strand.
AGACATCTTTCGAAGCAACGGTCCAGCTCTTCAAAGCCCCTTGGTCACCAACTTCAAGCAATTTCTGGACAGATTGGAGGTCATATCTGAGGCCGCTAGCGGAGTTATATCGATCTGGAATATGTTTGAACGTACATTTCTGGATAATGCGTCCAATAGCCTCAGGAACATCATTCCTGATGTTTGACACCATTGGTATACGGCGATTTAACACGCATTGCACGATGTCTAGGGGTGTAGGACCAGTAAAGACGGACTGCTGTGTTAGAAGCATCCAGAATAAGACACCCAGTGAGTAGATATCAGTTCGGGTGTCTGGCTCAGCGGGCATCCGCCCTGTTTGTTCTGGGCTGATATACACGAGCTTGTTTTTAGCTCCAAGCTCTTTCGAAAGTGTTGACCACCCCGTGCTGGTAAGCCCATGTTCAAATGAGCGTAACCCGGAACCAAAACTAACTAGCTTGACTTGGTTCGTCTGTATGTTGTAGTGAAAGGCATCGGCCCTAATCTCTCCGTGTACCATTCCATGACGATGATGCAAAAGCTCTAAGCACTGAGTTGCACCAATAGCAAAGTCTAGGAAATACATTAGGCTGATGGGGGGATCGAGGTAGTATTCCTCCTGACGATATGCCTCCAATCTATCTTCATTCTTTCTAGCATAGTAAAACGCGGGGCCTAGATCGAGAGCTTGGAAGAGGTAGTTGGGCCCGAGATGTTCATAAATAGCAACAACCAGAGGGCCACGATCGCCAGGCTGGGGGCTGAGGCGAACTAAGTCGATGGGCCTTGCGTTATGGACTCCTTCGGGATCAGCAGTAGCGATGAGGATCCGGGCTGTGTGGTAGGCTCTCTCTTCACGTAGGACATGGTAAGAAACTCGAGCAACGATCGGTTGCTCGTCGAGGATGAAGGGGGCATCAAATGCCGAGGTGGTAGAGGCGGCGGCAGGCGATGTAGCTAAATGATCACTACTAGTTTCGCTTCTACCGTCGCTTCTAGGCCCAAGGAAAAGCTGAGGTTCTAAGGCTAGTGTTCGACTCGGGCTTAGTTTAGGGAAGCTAGATGTATTTTGTAGGGATTGTATAGGAGTGGTCGAAGCGGTCGAGTGATGGGAGACGAAGCGAGTACCGAAAAAATGCCTGGGTAGGAGCAAGATGATTAGCACTTGTGGGCTGCAAGGATAAGCAAGGGCATGTCAACTACCAGTTGTCGTAACTCGAGTGGACAGGCTTCTCAGATTCGTCCCATGAATAGCCAGCCAGCTGTCTCAGTCGTTCAAAGATGCGTGGTGGCGGGTCAAACTGCTCGTCTGGCAGGGCGGCGGGTCCGTCCATCGTGTGCCACAGTGAAGCATAGGATATAAAGCTACAGACATAAGAGTTGGATTGCTAGACAGATGAAGGGGAGGGGACGGGAGTGTATCGAGGTCTAGGGTCGAGGTCACGCGTGGTCAGGGTGTTGACGGTGTCGAGGGGACGATACTCCTCATGTTGACCGTTGTCTCGTCAAGCGTAGAGCTGCCCGGTTGTTGTCATAGGGTGGAGAGGGAAGCAACTGGGGACCNAAGGTTGCAGACCATTCAGCTGGAAGTTGTATTCGATGATCGATCCCGGGCTGCTGCTACTGCCGTCGCCGCCGCTCTTCTGTTCCTAGCAAGAGGTAAGTACTTAGAGATAGACAGTGTTGCATGCAAGACAGAGCTAGTCCATATACGAATAAGCGGTGCAGACCCTAACCCGTTTTCCTACCTACCTATTTATTGATACAGTACTGCACACACTGGTCCTTCCTATCTACCCAAGTTTGGACCTAAAACTAAGGCAGGCAGAATACACTGTTATAATCACCCCACTAGAAAACACATACGTAAATACAGCAGTCCTCGGGTTCGGGAAGGGCTCAGTGTAGTGGTGCATGTTACAAAGCTACTAGATGCCGTTGAGTGCACTGAGAACGCTTTGGTATGATTCTGGAATTCACTAAGGTTGTGAACCCTTTTTCCATACTCTGTTTATGAAGATATAACACGAGTGGGTGAATGATGTAATGATTGAAGAGGGGTGACAAGGACCCTAGGTACTACGGCTCTACAGCATAACAATTCGATAAAGCAATGCTAAAAGATTTAGATTTCGGACTAGTCCGGATTCCACGTACTTACCTAATACTAAAATTAAAATATTCTATTCACTTTGTGTTCTGGGAAAGGGGAGAGAGAGAACTATTACAGGAATAGCTTCAACAATTTACGACACTGCTTCATCAGAGTATAAAATTAACACTAAGTGCGCTCCCTTCACCTCGCACGTTGTTGATTAGGCTAGGGAATTTGGGCTTGGCATTACCCGACTGTATGCTACCGGTATTTCATTCTCAATAGTACCACTACAGGGATCAATTCATGACGTCTTGAAACCAAAAAAAAGAAAGAAAAAATAGCCCCAACTACTACAACTCTATATCTAATATTTTTAGTATCTTGTCTACTAATGTAAGACTGCTGGTTACATGCGTTTCAATGCTTCTTTACGAAATTTCAAACCAGGAAACCCCGACATTTCAGCTGCCCTCGCTCGATATTCCAGCCATATCTCATTAAACTCCATAGAAGCTCGTTAAGCTCTTGCAAACGCCAATTCAAACCCGGTTGACGCGCTTATGCTTAGAAAAAGCGCTCACCTTGTTAACTATCTAGTTCGCCTTCTCCCGTGTAGGAAGTGCACCACTCTTCTTAGCCGATAGGGGGCCTTGGTTGAGACGACGCTCAGTGTTCTGTCGGGTGTTGACGAAATCGGGGTAGTTGAGTGTAAGCTCGACCGCGCCAGTGGCAATGTTGTCTGCTGCCTCAACACCAAGCATGAATGAGTGGTCCTGGTTACCGACCTCGTACCTCCAGCTGCCGAAACGACCACGGGACCAGATGTCAAGGTCCTGGAGTTTAGGAAGCAGCTGCTTGAGCACACCTTCACGCTCGAGTGAGGGTGTAGGATATCCATGATCAAACTTTCGGTAGCAGGTTGAAACGGATTTGGACCTAGGTTAGGAGGCGGACGATGCTGGGTACTCTCATAGTGACGGCCGGATGGTTGGAGCTTGGCATGGCTCGGAGAGCATGGCAAAGGTTTCCCTTCTTTCTTCTTGCTAAAGAGGCCCATGTTGAGAAAATATAGAGCCTATCATGCTTCTTAACGGGGAGCCTTAGCCTTGTCCTTCGGGTCTCGCAACATCGGATCCCCTTCTATGATTGGAATTTTGTTGAAGACTACCTAGACTAGAACATGATAAATGATAGCATTGTCAATCAATCTCACTCAAACGAATGGCACACACAGAAAACGGTATAGGAAGGAAAGAAGAGGCCGGAACCTAGGGTGATCGACTATTACCAGGAGGAACAATGTGGTGGTAGTGAAGCTGCACGATAGCTACCTGCCCAGGTGCTGGATGCCTGTGTGTGTATGCATTGCCCCCAACTGATAGGTACGTTAGCCTGGTGGGTGTGCCTTGTAAGGTTAACCTTAGCTCCTCCACCCCTGATATATAAGAGGCATCCCCGCCGCCGATTCGCTATAAGCTCTCAACTCAGCCCCGATCCGACCCCTTAGAGTATGCCAAGCCTTTTAAGTAATGGGTACTGCGCCTGATTGACGAACCACGCGCTGAAGATAAATAGAACCGCAGCTAAATGCGGGTGACTATCAGAAGTATTGGTGGCTATGACTTCTTACTGGCTCCTCTAGATACTGATTTCCTTGCTCCTAGTCGTCCATCTCGTGATCGAATGCCATCCTGTATGGGTAGTTGCATTTCGACATTNCCCCCCATTTCCAGGAACCAGTAGATAAAGCACAAGGGGTCCAGGATCTATCTTTCATTGGAGAGGTCCTCTATTTTATTAGCGACCCTATTCCTATCGTGAATAGATTTTCGGAAATAAATTTAAGAGAGCGAGGGGATTTGAAGCTCTAGTACCGATAATCTAGTCCACTTATATACACTTTAACACAGCCACTAGGTAGATAGATAGCGTGTGCATTGACTACGCCCATACTTGCATGCATATATGTAATCAAATGTACAGGCGTCTAGAGGTATACGCAACGCAAACTACATGCCTAAAGATAGCGATTTTAATTGATTCAAGACGTCAAATTCTATCGAGGGGTAGACACGGAATCCCTACTTGTTAAGGAGCATGCAGTATCATAACCCATATAAGTAGTTACATATATAGCGTTTTCTTTGGCTAATTTGAGGTTCTCGCTCAAAGAGATAGCTTGTGATGAGTGATAGAATTTATTACTTAGCTACTAATTATATTATCAAAAACAATTAGATATCTACGGACATAAGGCTATGCATAAGCCTCAGGTCGGAGTCTTGGCAACGTCTAGGAACTTTAATTCTTAGCTTTGAAATCGCCCGACTCCGTGGTATGGTATATATATACAGTAGGCTATACGCATAAAAAAACCTTGATAGTCCGTAAGTGTCGACCCGATACAACATAGCACTTCTTGGGATTAGGATCTTTAGGGACTTTCCGGGTCTCCTCCTTGACAACACTGCGCACCATGGCCGCGCTGTGAGTAGCGTCCATATAGCAATGATATTTATCGACCTCTTGTTATTTGACTAGCCGGTATGGGTCTAGCTACTGATCGGGTGCTGTATAGTCTCCATTCGCTCTAGTCATGGACTATAGCGGATCAAGGCTAATAAAAATCGGATCGCACGTGAATTCTTCAGGAGCTCGATAGTGTGACACAATCATACTGGTGTAGGGTAGAGTCTAGGATGAAGTAGACTGCTATGTAGCGGACCAGAAAACAGTAGTTAGGACGTACTTATTAGACTAGTATCCAGATGTGTTTGGAAGGGGTCGTCATATTAGATAGTTAAGTGAAAGTGAAACTCAAGTTGACTTCTACATAGCGCTATCCCACCGGCGCATCGGTGGCCCACTTCGCGCTCTCGTCTCAGTTGCGGGACCGGGTTAACTATCTAGCTCGTGTAATCTCAAAATAGGATAGCCGCATTAGGACTGCTTCGGCTTGGCACGCTGGAACCCTTCCTTGCCGATTCCGAAGTCCTTGGTGGGGGCAGTCCCGAGGCAATGGCGCACGGAATCGGAGGTCAAGGCGAGTTGCTAGATAGGGAATCGGGTTCGCGGAAGATGAAGGAGCAAAGGAAGACACCTCACCATACGTACGTAGTAGATGCCGTGCATCTACCATCTTATACTACCAAAATCGTCCGACGTTGTGATGAAGGCTGCACTCGGGATAACTCGTATGATGTTTTCTTCGTAGATGGACTGATGTGGTGGCAGAAGGGTGTTGATTAACACCACTTGAAATGTGTCGTTTGCGTGATGTTGGTGAACACCCTCTTTCTCTAGCAAGCCAATGTTTCCCTTGTAACGACATGAGTACTGTGGCTCGGCCCTCTAGCTAGTTGCAGTTGCAGTAGCACGCATAATATTCTTTTGGAGTCATAGTATGTTGGTACGGCATCAAGGAATGTTATACAACAACCACAAGATTAATCACTGTGTAAGTTGAGTAACATACATAACCATCATGCACCCTTTGTCACAAGTCACAGCCAAGCTATTCTTAGGTCGCTACGCTTTATCCCTTTCCGGTACGCCTAGACGGCGTCAACATCACCAGAGTTGACCTAAAGCCGATTAGGTGAGAATTACGGAATCTATCAAGTAAATATTACAAGGTGTTGGGCCTAGGCAATGCTGTGTCACGCAGTACATCGTTATACACCGACTTACGAGATACGGAAGCGAGGGTAGAAAATTGCGATGATGGAATGACGGTGTAGATTGTAGGCAGGCGGAGAGCGACATTGGAATGATTCTCGGTGATTTCACAGACGAAGGGAGCACAGTACCACGGGATACTAAAAACAAAAATAGCCATCCCGACTGTCTGATATTTGATCAACAAAAGCACGATCAGGGGTAAGCCCAACTAACTTGACTGAACCCCGTGGCTCGAGACGCGCAATGCAGGAGGCCTCATGTGAGCTTCGGTATCCTCACTGGCCATAGATGTGCAGCTTGGTAACCGGGATGGTGAATTCGCCCGCTTTGCCACTCTGCCAGGGAGCAGTGCCCCAAGCGGCCCATACATTCGTCGTGTTCTCGACCGTCTGCGCGAGGGAAATTCCACCAGGGACGCAGCCATTCTTGAGCTCGAGCCTCGACTCCTTGTTATCGAGGGTGCAACCGCCGAGGTTGGAACACTACAGTCGCGTGTGAGTCATTGGCCGGGGATTGTTAGGCAGAGAGAAGTGCTATGCTGGTACTTGGTCACATCGCGGGAGTCCGTATGACTTACAGTAGCCGAGAAACCTGGGAGTTTGTTCGCCGCGTTTCCATCGCTGGTTATGGTGAATGACTGCCTGCATCCGTAGATACCATCGCAGACTTGCTCGCCCGCGACAACACGCCAGACCCCGAAGTCTCCATCGGTGGTAGCGTAGATGCCGGTAACGGCGAGGAGGAGGGCGGTAGCAACTGAGCGAAGCATGGTGTCGTTGGTCTTTCTAGATGTGTTCTATGAGGCGGCTGTAGGATGAACTGTGAGAAGGAGGAGTATGCTCTGATGCATGCCTCTAACTCACGCTTCAACGCAAGGACTGACCGTCATACTTATACTGAGGCATCCTTGATGTTCGCTATGTCGCTTCGTATAATCGTGTAATCCAGATCGCGAAGTTTCTAAAGTTAGTACTCTACACCAGCTATCATGCTATTGCAGCCCACAAATGCCTCGAAGCTAATAAGCTTTAGGCTTTTCCAACCATCGCCAAGGTCGCTAACAGAGCGCTCTATGTAGACGTTGAATAAGAGTTATTATGTACGGGCCCACCGATTTGTTGGGATAAATACGATTTAATCGTGGCCAAGATCACTAACGGAGTTTGTTGTAGGTAATTTTA
>JAPESX010000928.1:0-12931 GCA_029590615.1 Nemania bipapillata
TTTATATCCCTATTGTCAACGCTCGCACTTCTGCAATAGATAGGAAAGATCCATCTTCTGAGGCCGTCCAGCAAGCATCAGGAAGGTAGTCGGCCTAGTGACACCTATAAAGGAAAGTAGCATTTGGGGGGTGCCATATCGTTTAGGGCTCCGAAGCAAAGTGGTTCTAGACGAGCCAGTAACTGCCTTCTCTTGCCTTCAACTTGAAACCTCGATATATTAGTTAGATAACTTGAGCAAATCGCGAGTTGAGAAAGTGAAAACAACTAGTTCAAGAGACATACTTGGGAGCTCCATGCTAACTCAAACCCATTGTCTCACAACTAATTAGTTGTCACAAGTCCAATTGCCAACTGAAGAGGCAATTCGGCATTCACGAACATCAAAATAGATTATTGCCGTCCCAAGATGAGAAGCCAAAAGGTTTACCCGCGTGCTCTCCAAGATGCCAGCAGCGTTGGGGTCTTGGTGGTGTTGGAGCGCTAACTATGCAGGGAAGGAGGCGTTAATGCTAGGAACGACAAGACCTTGGCAACTCATTAAGCTTTATCAATCCCTCCAAACTCCCGGGGTGTTTGAGTCAAAGCCTCTTGGCGGCGTGTGCTGATTAGCCCGGTTGATAGCCAGAGCAGAACAGCCGGATTCATTAAGTGGATGGATCTTCGGGTTCCAACTCGGCGTTGGCCAGTCTGCTCCGCATGGATCGACAGGCTGGCCGGTCGACTGATATTTCCGCTGACCTTCCCCGTTGGAATATAAGCCATCGAGAAACCCTCCTCTCGCGACGTGATTACCTATCTCGAGCGATGCATCATGGTGTTGAGGTGCCTTCTCATGAGAAGTGCGACGTGGCGAGAGCTGCACGGATTTCAAATCAACCCAAGAAAGGACCCTTGCCTTGAAGACTCTCGACACTGTAATTGGCAAGCACTTCGTCGTCGAAGCGAGTAGCCAACAGCTAGATTACACAACATGCTAGCTTTGCACGTTCGAACATCGCACCTCTTAGCTTTTGAATATTGAATGCGTGAATACCTTCCTGAAGTGGTCTGTCGCCAGTCATTGAGATGCGAGACTAAACTCTTTTGTGAACGTGATCTACATACAGGGTAACTGGAGCAAAAAGCCATGCAGCCTCGCATCGTCACTTAAGGCTTCGGGTTATCTAAGCGTCTAGAAGGATTCGCGAGTGAGGGAGAATCGATAGGTACCCCTTGTGCCTGAATGGCACTGTTGTAGGCGGTTATCTTCACCTTCGCGCGGGTGGAGCGATCCAGCGATCCAGCGACGATTATCGCGAGGGGACATATTCTGATTAGTCGTATCTGTCACAATAGTAAGTGAAAAAAACAGCCAAGCCTAGGAGCCGCAGATTTCGATATGGCCTGCAGTAAGTCGTATTGTTTCAAGATTGTAGAGGCTGTCCTGACAACCACAATGTGATTGGGTACCCAATAAATCTCCAGTATTATATGTATAAGAAGTGGAGTGTGTATCGGTGATGCTCCCGAATAATCCAAATTGGACTTGCAGGTGCCACTCGTCTATCACCTATTCCCCACTCTCAACCACTTGGCAGTTAATTCTTGTATTTGCCAGTAGACGGCATCATCTGCCAACGGAGGCGGCCGCTTTGATAGGCAGAGTAGAAGTTCTATCAGCTGACCAGCCCTTACTATAGACTCCACAAAATGCATCGACTACCTACCTAGGTAGTTATTCTATTTATTATCTCAAATGTTTCAACGACGTTAGTACCAAGTCGGAGTATATAATTAGTAATCCGATGGCTTGTACCCCTGGGAGCTACTGAAAAGGGTATTCATACTTGTATATAGAAAGAAATGCGCCAACTTCAGAGAAAGAGACGGACATGCAGGCCTTAGAGCATAACTCTCATTACAAATAATTGGCATAGGACAGTGTAAGTAATATATGGGTGCAACAATAACCCCGTCGGCCAGCAAGCTAGTTGTGGTATTTTGAACTCTCTAGTATACCTGACCATGCTAAGCAGTTACATTAAATATCGCTCCCTTTTCTTATCACTTGACACACCTGATATCCTCGTCTGATATAAGCGCTTCGCTTGTTGCAATACACCTTCGATCATCCTGTACCACATCCCACACCACATCCACAGCTCTTATGCCACTCGTATGTTGCATTAGACTTGAGTTCTCTGTGAGTATTAGACTATATACTTCTAGCCTTTAACTTCCCGATAATCTAGCTAGCTTTTATCAGTGTGAGATAAAGGTCAATTAAAGTCTTATGATGGGTTGTTTTATAGTTCAATAATCAAGTCCGGGCTACTATTTTCAACTATAATAACAGCGAGTCTCCTTTAATTGCTCGATTCTCTAAAGCCGATACATTATAGCTGGAGTAGAGGAGATGCTTTTGTTTAAGGGGCTGATGAAAGGGCCTGGGGTTTTTCGAATTGTATCAGCTAACTACACTACTAATAATAATTAACCGGTAATGTTTTTGGACCAGGATGTTCATGTTCAACAAAATTTCCGGGGCGGAAATTGATACAAATATGAGTAACTAGACATTAAATTTCATTAAAATGATTCTTCTTTTGTCCCAACAAGCTGCGAGAATAGCTCACGCTAGATTTCTTTGTATTGTGATAGGTCGGGCATACAAGGCCTTGGTACCCCCTTTTCGTGTTACATTTTCTTTAAGTATTGCTATTCTACAGTCCCCTTCAGTGTTTTCTCGCTTCTTTAATGACCCGAGAAAAGTCAATTTATATGATATATCTGTAGGTAGACCTCAAAGTTCGAGATAATGCGACTAGAGAGCAAGTACGCAACCAATGCTCAAACTATCAAAAATAATGACAACTAGCTAGGTTTATTGTGTTGGCTAAATACGCTAGTGAACTAATTGGACTATCTCATGATGGTTTTCAGGTGTATAAAGTCTAATTATCGCTGAACTGATAACACTGATCTGTCAAGTCGCCCTAAAAGGTTGCGACAGAGAGCCGGCCTATCCATCACAAGGGTCACTGATATAGGCCATGACAATAACATCCTTTAGATCACTCTTGAGAAGCCTTTCCGCAGCCTTGGCCTGCTCCCAGTCGACGAAGTTGAACCGAACCAACCCATTGCCTAAATCTGTGCAAACTTCTTTGTCCCAGGCGAAGTTGGCATTCCATATTGCTTCAAGAACATTGCAGTTCACAATGGATTTAGGGCCGACTATCCCCAAGATTCGGGTGGATTCCACGGGGCTAATAAGGGGAGGAACCACCGGCCTGCACCAGAGTACTTCGCAAGACCGACCCAGAATTCTGAGATCCCCGTTCTCCGCTCTTTCATGTAGAATACGTGCTCCTGCCGCCCGGAAAAACTGGACCTTGGCTACAGTGTTCTTGAGGGTGCAAGATCTGACAGCTCCAGTATATTTAAGTGCAGCAAATATATCCGCGTAAGTTGTCCCAGGTGGCAACTCATATATCCATAGTGCGCAGTTTGGCGGTGGTTCTGGTTTTTCCCCTGAGGGTCCCGGTTCTTCCTCTATGATTTCCAGTACTTCTTCTATGGATTGCATGGGGCCGGGTTGCTCGGCGGGTCGAGTCTCACGTGGAGGTATTAGAACCTGATCCAGGATTGAATGTTTTCGCCTAGACTTCGGTTGAACCTCAGGCCCGGCAGCGAGCAAAGACTCAACTTGAAAGTAAAGTCTAGGTTCCTGTTCTGGCTGTAGCTGAGGCTCGGCTTGAGTATTGATTTGGGACGCTGGCTCAGAGGGTTGGCCTCCTGGTTCCCCCTGCGGTTGAAATCCAGGTTGAGGAGCAGGTTCAGGCTCGGCCTGAGGCTGGGCTTGAGGCTCGGCTTGAGGCTCGGCTTGAGGCTCGGCTTGAGGCTCGGCTTGGGGTTCAGGTTGAGGCATGGGTTGAGGCATGGGTTGAGGCATGGGTTGAGGCATGGGTTGAGGCATGGGTTGAGGTCTCTTTCGATGGCTAAGTAGAAACTTGCGCCGGTCGGGCTCATGTTTGGATCGTATATTTCCCATCTAAGATTGGAACTAGTTAATACATGAGTCAGAAGCCCATGAGAGGTGGTGACATACTATGAAATACCCCTGAAATGGTCTACTCGAAGCCCGCTAGGTATTGGTTCAGTATATTTGCTACTTAGTAGTGGCAATGGGCCTTGTATGAGAATAGCAAACTATACTTGGCTATGTGTATATCAAAAACGAACGAGGAATGACACATGAGTAATGGGCTATTATGCTAGAAAACCAATGGGTCTGTTTATGAATATCAGCCTGTTCTAGGAACTCTTGCCCAAGCAAAAACCTACTTGTTCGGGATCTGGAAGGCATCACCCCACCACTACGGTGAGAAAGGTTAAATCAGTCACGGCGAGAAGTAGTAGCAACCCAAGCCAAAGAAAGTACGACAAGTCCCCTTTCTCATTGTAGCGGGATAACGTAACTACAGTAATAATATCAAGTGCACGAAATACTAACTACCTAGGTACAAATTTTGTTAGACTTTCACTTCGAAAGCTTCCAGCCATACTTTCCGTGCTCGCTCTTCTGCAATAATTGCCATGACGATCGTTAATAACAAACGGTTTTGGGATCCAAAGTGATTTTAACCATCTCGCTATAGTGCAAGGGCCAAATTTGACGTAGATCAGCCAACTAGGTGGCAAAATAGATGAAGAAGCCAAATTGAATACAGGGCATATCTTCAAAATTGCTGAAACGAAACCTTCAGCTCTATACGAACAAGTACAGCGTGTGTTCTAGAAACGTATAGACTTGACGTGGTGAGGGGGACTAGCTCAATATCGCCGATTCAATACTTTGAAAGTACTCGAGGATATCAGCTAATAAAATAGGCTTCATTCTCTTGTAAATTAAAAATGAATAGCAAGAGGGAAACGGAGGGTTGTTATGTGTATGTAAGGAACTGCACCGAAGTCATACCTGCCTGCCACATTAAGCACTATGCACGATTGTTACGGTCCTAACCGTAAGCCATATAAGTGACTGCAAATGGTCAAGTCTCCAACTTGACAACATTCTACTTTTGTAGTAGTGTTGTGGTATGGCGTTGCATTCCTGTTCCGTGACAACGATTTTACCCCTTCCCGCTTCTCTTGGGTCGTCAATACATGGGAAAGCCTCAACGTGTTTCGGAACGTGACAGGCGTGATAAAACTACACCACAATCAGGTGTCAAAGAGTAGCATGATGACCGAAGCGGATCTGCATTTCGGTGATTTCCGACAAAATCATATCACTAAAATAAACAATACTATGTCGTAACACTACTATGTGGAGGGCTTTGCTAAGATTATAGTCTTAATCGCTTAGCAACTGCTTTGGCAGGACAGCGGTATGCTAAAATGAGTTGTAGGCTCACCCTCACATTGCTCGACTGTCTTTCCTTAACAAAAAAATATTATTAACTTAATTAAAATTCCTCAAAAATATTCTTACCCTTTGTAGTATTGATGCAACTGTCGTTTTCTCTGCTTTCATGATCGTTAAAATGTCGGAGACTAGGACCGAGTACGTGCGATTCTTAATGGCGCTTGATCGGTATATGCATCTTATTAAGGTGTAGTCATTTTCCTCAAGATCAATAATATCGATAATTATTTGGCTACAAGCTTTATGTGCGAGTCTGTGCCTGCAGCCCGACCAATGACCTTCGGAAACGCTCCAAGCCCTCTTTCAACGCGTCTTCGCCCACAGTGAACGTTAGACGGAACCAACCACATTCTTCTGAGCCATATATGTTACCTGGCGCTACCATTACGCCATTATTACTACACGCATTGACAATTGCTTGTTCCTGCCAATCATAGTCATTCTTACTGGGTATGTTATCATGCATGGTCGAAGAACATAGTGTCTGGTTGCCGGCCAACGAGCTGACTAAATGGCGAAGATCTACCCAAATGAACAAGCCAGCATTTCTGTACTCGGTAAGCGCTTGCCAACGGCCGAACTGCAATACTTGAAGAGGCTTTACGTACGATTCATAGTAACTGATATTGTTTTCGCGGAGAAAGGACGTCGTGACACGGTGTTGCTGAACCATAAGGTCTATCTTCTTACCCATAAACTCGTCAATCCACTTCTTGTCTTCTAGCATAGCAGCCCAAGCATCTTGGATGAGATGAGATGACCACGAGAACATGCTTGAATGACACCCATTAGATCATGCTAACCCTATATGCAATTTGGGTAGCAGCACTTACCTGATGCTTGACATGGCACCTAGAATACCCTCATTCCCTGTGCAGACGAGGCCTAGGCGTAGACCATTTGCGCAGAAATCCTTGCTCGCTCCATACAGCACATGGAGTAGGGATGGGTTTATAATGCTCTCTAGGTCCAGAGACAGTATTGACGAAAACGGAGTCTCCGTTGACATGGAGGGATTCGCAAAGACAGACTTTGCATATATCTCGTCTGATATGAGGTGTAGCTGGTACTTCTCACAGAATATGGCAAATTCCATTAGGGTGTCGGGTGGCTAGTCTCAAGAATCAGCAATGGTTCTTAACCGGGGTTAAAAGGATAGGGGCTGGGGTACAAACATAGCATCTGCCGAGAGGATTATGCGGACTAACTCATTTAATGTGAGCATAACAGGTTGACTTTTCCATGAGAGTACCAACTCACTTAGATATGAGGAGAGCTCGAATAATGATTCCGTTATCTTTCGCTCTCTGCAGTGCAATCTCCAACGCGACTTTATTTACGTTAGGCTTGAATAGGTCATCAATGCCATTATAGCCGTCGACAGCTGTGTATGTAACCCCGACAAGTTTGGCATTACTTCGATTTAGTGTATCAAAAGTGAATCCGTTGTAGAATGGTTGCGGAACTAAAATCCCCTCCCCTTCATTGCAAATAGACCACGCTAACGAGTCAATTGCACTTGCAACGCCGGGTGTGATGAAGATATTGTCGGCTGTGATCGGCTTGCGTGCCTCAAACTCTGATGTGATATAGCTTGCCGCAGCACATCTCAATCGAAGGGATCCTCTGGGGCCTGTACTATACGTGAGATGGTTCTGGGATAGTACTTTCGTCTATACATCAAAGATAAGAATATGTACTACGACAATACTCAGGGCACTAACATGTGAGTTGATGTACTCCGAAATCTCATCGTGCATAAGACTATTCTCAGCTAATCGAAGAATGATCCTATCTGTCGTAAGTAATTATGATTTCTAATGACTAGGAGGATTCATACTCACGTTCCGTTCGGATTATCCGGTGACCAGGGATTTCCCATGGATTTAACTCGGGGACCCCATATATCGTGATACATATATCCACAAGCCGCTCTCTTTGAGAGGTGATGTTGGGCCATCGCAGCGTCGATGCGCTGAGGGTCTTCTAATAGAGTCATTATGAAGGCTATCTTATTGTGCTATGCTAGAGAGATGATCTCTAAATGAAATGAGTGACCCTAGAAAATATAGAGGCCTAGTTTATGAAATTATGAGAGTACCTTATTGCTTACTAATGCCTATATATTCTATATTTTAGTGACTATGCTCTCAGAGCTTCTATAGATGCATGGATGGTTATACCGACATCGGCGAACTTGGGTATAGTGGTTCTAATTGCGCAACTAGTATAGCGTATCCTAGTGCTGCGACCTAACCCTCTACAAATAATAGTACTGTAAAACGTTTATGTCGCTTTAGAATTTGTCCTATTAATTGCATTCGGGTGGAAAATCGGTATGAAAATATTTTGTCAGTACAGTACCTAGGTAGTTACTTACCAATTAACTCCACGGTTGCCTACCTAGGTGTTTTATATTAGACAAGAGATTTCCTTTAACCCTTTAGGAAGGAAAGGAGTATGAATGATTTTAGCCACTAACGCATTTGATATGACTTGCTGATGACGTAGCAATACACTATGATGGCCTGAACTTCTATATAGTAATATAATCAATCGTGGATAGTTTATATAAATCGACAACACTCACTCTCTCGATTCAAGATCAGCTAGCACCGCCGTTTTTTATGTATTAGATGGCGGCTAGAGAGGAAGATGAAAGATAGTATATCATAGTTAAGATTCAAAACTCAAGCATCATGTGGCAACGCTATGAACCTACCAAGACGAGAACCAAAAGTCAAATGACGAGTCATTAATGCGATCACCCGTGTCTGTTCTTCATCCGACATGAAGACTTAGTAAGTTGGAGGCTTTTTCTAACTTGAACTACTGGATTCAAGCTCAAAAGGCTCTATCATAAGACCCAAATCACAAGAATAGTGGCGTTACTCAAGCTGGTGAATTGGTACATAGATTTATCCTCTACTTGCTGAGAAGACCGCCGATAGGGAGTTAAGAGCTCTAGGCATCTTCAACGGCATGAATAACGATGTAATAGTATACTTTATACTGTGAGGATGTGTTTAAATCAGGGGAGTAACTTCACCCGCAGCCACGAATGCCGAAACCCAAAACGACTACTCTAGGCTATGATAGGCCCCTCAACGCTTAACAGTTTCAATAATAACTCTGTACTCAAAATGGTAACCGCGATGAGCGCACTAGCACGATGTGAAATAAGTATGTATGACAAGACATGGTGTATTGTGTGTTTTCGATCTAAGTTACCCACCGTTGAGTACACGACCTACTAAGAGCGAGGGTTATACCGTGTTGCTGATGCGGGGTGTCCTGGACGTTGTCATTGTTGCACTTAATTAGGCACGACCGTGCCCAAATCTCGCCATGATCATGTACGATAACTATTGGTATAACGTTCTACTGATACCGCATCAGTTCCCCCTAAGTCTAGCATCCGCTGGTTTAGCTATATAGGGGTCGTGGAGATAGACTCAGCTATACACTTACATGTCGATCTATTTCTCGATATGGACTATCGGTAGTTGGAGTAAAACGCAATAAATACCTTCCTGGTGTCCAATAGCCAGGTGAAACACTCATCCATCATAGCCATATGTGGGTATAAAGGTTACCAGTCTTATCCCCATTGGCCTCTTCTATTCTATATCAGCTCATGCCAATTATCTAGGGAACTCCTTTATGATTTGCTGAATTCAGTCGCTTCTAACCCCTCTGGCCACACGACGATGCATCATGAGCAACACCTAGATTATCCTCGCCGCCGGGAACACTTGCCGGTATACGATAGTAGGAAGCCGAGACGTCGCGTCATGGGGTGCCATGGTACGCAGCCACTTACGCCCTTCTATACACGCCTATTACTACACAGTATGAGACAAATATTGAGAGGATAAGAGCTGTGATGCTTATTTCGGACTAACCCGGTGGCTGCATTCAGCCAAACAGCTGTCTAATGATAAGGGTGCGGGGAAGTTCGTCATTTGTACTTATCTTATATAGTCTTGATTTTCGCCTGATTGATTTTTGAGAACATTGGAGAGTACGCTGAGCAAGTCCAAGATGAATCTCTCAAGTCTACGTTTTGTGCAACAGGTCGGGGTGAGGTGCAGCTACCGAGCCCTACCGTACTACATGCATAGCAATTCTTATACAAGTCCCGTTAATCAACAGAAAATCGGGGCATCATATTCCTCGTTCGCTCGCCCATCAAGTGAGGGAAGGACTGTGATTGTCACCGGCTCAGGCAAAGGCATCGGAAAGGCCATTGCTTTGCGCCTCGCTGCCGATGGTTACAGCGTGTGTGTCAATGATCTCAGTGCTAACAAGGCCAAGTGCGATGAGGTTGTCGAAGAGATTCGAAGCATGGGGAGGAAGGCCTGTACTGCCATAGCAGACGTCACTAAGAGGGACCAAGTAAAGAGTATGGTGCAAATGAGCGTTAAGGAATTGGGACCACTGGATACGATGTAAGTCGAACTCAGCGTATTATCAGGCTCGCAAGACTAAGTTGTTAATATGACGTAGGGTCGCGAATGCTGGTGTTGTCCAAGTTGACCAGCTCTTGGAAATGTCTGAGAAGGAATTCGAATCCATATTCACCGTCAACGTCTTCGGCGTACAGAATTGCTTAGCAGAAGCAGCCAAGCAGCTCATCAGTCAGGGGAGCTGTCGGCCCGACCGCCCAGGTAAACTCTTAGCGGCCTCATCGATCGTGGGATTCAAGTCGTTCCCTATGATGGCCAGCTACAGCTCGACCAAGGCATGCATTTTTCACAATCTTGTCTCCTTTTAGCGAGTTCTGGAGTAGAGTGATTTCTCCTCAGCAGCGTAATGCTATCATAGGACGCTCTCAGTTTCAAAACCCTCGTATATCACGCTCCAAGTTGAGATGACTAATTCCTCGCGTTCTAGTGGGCAGTCCGCGGGCTAGTACAGGCATATGCGGGACTCTTGGCTAATCAGAATATCACGGCGAATGCGTACGCACCCGGAATTGTCGACACTTCGATGTGGGACTTGGTTGACGAGGGCCTGCATAGGACGGCCGGGTGGGGGAAAGGCACGGCGGCAGACAGGCTAGTTCAACAGCTGACAGCTTTGGGACGGCTCGGCGTCCCAGAGGATGTAGCCAAGATGGTCAGTTTTTTGGCAAGTAGCGACAGTGACTACATCACCGGTCAAACACCACTAGTCGACGGTGGCACTGTTTTCACGTAATATCGGGCAAGATGGTATGTGGGAAATGACGAGCTTAGTGAAGGGATGGTCTAGATTGTGGGTTCACATCGAATGAGTCAAGGGTATTATGACAACGTTAGTAGTGCTGCCTCAGGTTATTATCCATGTCGCGCCTTCTGTACGAAAAAGAAGTATCTCATAGCTTCCTTCTCTTNGTAGAGGGAGAAGAGGGAAAAAGAAAAAGAGAAAAAAAAAGAAACTCAAATATAAGTTACGTACAACACCGAGGATTCGCTGGTCGTCACCGACCCAACTACTAATTCGGCACTCACCGGTTTATCAAGGGGAGAGCGGACGGGATCCCGAGTTTTCCGGTGGTTATGGTCGTACGTGATAGATCGGCCTGTTGTGAAGACTTAAGTATACCTACCTCTAGAGAGATGCGTGAGTGAAGGACGTACGCAGAGAGATAGTGGCTTATCGTGGCGGTGCGGCGATCCTGTCAGTATAGTAATCTCATAGTGTTGTTGAATGCAACTACACATTGACTTTGAAGATGCTATAGAGAACTTTATTGGTTGTCGCTTCTGCATGGGCTGCGACGCACTAATCATGCGGCATTAGCTAGGGGGCTATACCGTAGAGATTGGGGCGTAAGACACCCCATTTCATCTTAATGGGCGAACTCAATCAATCGCCTATTGTTTGAATCATCAACTCGTCTAGAATTTCGTCAATAAAGGTAGGTAGCAGAGACGGCTTTGAGGCTAATTATAATATAAGGCAAAATGCCCCTCTTTACTCCTCTGGTAAATTTGCCTATCTCGACTATTCAATACCCTACCTAGTCTACTTACATAGTTAGTTTAATCTCATCAAGTGTTCGGTTAAATACTACACCAGCATGGAGTGGGACAAGCCGATTAACAATTTTTGGGATTTTGTGTTTCATAAAAGAAATGAATCAACACGTTATGGGATTGGGATGGCGCAAGGGTTGGACTTCTGGCAGGAAGAGTGGAAGAAGTGGCTGAGGGACGAGGAGCTCAAGCAACAGGTAATCCAGCAGAAGGAGCAGCAACGAGGAGAGGAAAACGAGGTGGACCAGCTCTTCGAAGCAATTAGAACATCAGATGAGGGAGCCGTGCGAAAATTTGTTGCTGGTGGTGTTGACGTTAATGCAGTGCGCTGGTTCGATGCCCAAGTAGAAACACCACTAGGAAGAGCAATGCGCACTTCACGAGGAGACGCCATACTCACGATGCTAGTCCAATCAGGAGCACGAATGATTGATAGAAGAACGATAGAGCGTTGGACTCTTGATGCACTCGAAAATCGAGACTTACCCCCAAAGGCGCTCTCCCTTATGAAGCTTACCATCCAGGTATGGCCGACTTCAAGAAGTGAGGGCCTACACCTGCTGATAAGATGTATAGAAGATCAATAAATATAGAGCCCTAGTTGCTGCGATGAAAAACAATCACTTCGAGGCTCTGAGATTGCTACTTGATTCAGGAGCAGATATTGATGACCAGGACTCAGCAAAGACTGCCCCTATCATCTTGGCGGCTATGAATGGGTACCATGAAGCTACTAAGGTGCTGCTTGAATACTCTCCTAATCTTTATCTGAAAAACCAAGACGGCAAGACAGCCCTCGACATTGCAGTCGGTAACGATGATCAAAGAATGATGTGCCTAGTGCGTGAGCACCTCCCTCTTGATGATGCTCAGTATTCTACAGCTCTTGCTCTGGACAAAGCCATCGGTCGCAAAGACTATCAGATGGCTCTTGACATTCTGGGGAATGGCCCATGCGTGGTTCTTCGGGAGAATAAGTCGCTCAAACTTCAAAAAGAGGGCAGGAGACAGCAGCCCATAGTAGGACCCGGTAATCTATACCTCAAGACCCTTTTCTCAGAAGCTGCCAACTTGCAAGCCGAAGCCCAGAAAGGATCGCATCAAAACGAGGCGACCGACTCTGATCAATCATTCCTAAACGCATTGGAGTGGCTATTAGACTGCCTAACCTGCCACNAAAGACTGCATCAAAGCCGAAGGCCCACTCCCCGACCTACCCACGCGCGTGATCGACGTCGGCCCTCCAGACGGCTCACAAGAACTCGTACTAAGGCGAGGCCGCGGGCTGCAGGGACGGTATATCGCACTGACACATCGCTGGGGCTTCTCAGACGCCACGAAGACCACGAAGCGCAACCTCTCCCAGCGGCTCAAGCGCATCAAGTCCCAGGACCTGACCAGGGTCATGCAGGACGCCGTGGCCGTGGCGAGGAAGCTGGGAGTCCGCTACCTCTGGATCGATGCGCTGTGCATCATCCAAGACTGTCGCCACGACT
>JAPESX010000929.1:0-12918 GCA_029590615.1 Nemania bipapillata
TCTTAGAATTAGACCGTTCCCGCTCCCGTCCATTGTCATTGTCATTGACATTGTTGTGTGTGTGTATGTGGACCGTCTCTGAGCTCTTCTGTAGACTGTACCCATCTCTCACCAGCATTACTCGCACCTGTTTCTACATTCGTTGCCTGAGCCTACAACTCTATTTCTTTATCCTCACTTCATAGTCACTCACTTAATCCTCATCGGGTTTCTCTGCATAATCACGGTTTTCAGTCGCTCTCTCTCACTCTTAATTGCTTTTGTACATGCTATTGCCATTCATTCGTTCCAGCCTGTAAAGACGAAAAAAAGACAACAACTGATACCGACATTCGCTATCTCTTTCCATGTACCTATCACTAATCGAACGAACGAGTACACGACCAAACAGAACAGCCCAGACTGGATACAAACAGAAACCCGAGCTCCCACTTCTATAATATTGGCTAATTGTTTAATACATTTCCCTGAATACCCCGGGTATACGTCCTGTATAGGCTCTCTGAGCCTGTGGCGGCCTCTATTTGCTGTTATCCGAAACAGCTTGAAGACCTGATCTACCTCACTCGCCTGACTGTGGTTCAGTTCACCCACCCTTCAGTTACAGTAGTGACCCTGTACGAAATACAGTGCTGTACATCGAGGTTGCGCATGCCTACGACCTAGTGTGCATTTTTTGCCTGACAACAGCCTGTCGTATTGACTTGTGTTCTGTTGTGCACAGGTTGTAACGCTATAGAACGGCCGGTCCATCATCTCTGTATGCGTACAATAAATGTGTTGCTGTTACACGCCTTGAGAGACACCTGCATACAGTAGGCAGTACCTAGGTATCTACCTACGTGTGTATACAGTAGAGCTGGCTTCGGCTACCGACGTCACCCTGTCCCCGGACTTCTTTTCCGTGCCGAAACACATTTCGAAACATCGATCGTGAATCCAGTCCCTTCCGCCTAATTCTCAATTGCCTTATCAAAGCGTTCGTTGCTCTCTCTTNCGCGCGCTTATTCTAAGTGGTAAGTTGTGCAAAACTTGTGACAGCTCCTTACATGTACCTCACAAAGGTATTAGTCCTCGACTTTATCACCGCATTAACGCGCTAATCAACCTGGTGGGTAGCCCTTGCACTAGTAGTTACCCGCAACGCTACCTACGGTCCCTCCCTCAGGTACGCTACCTGTGCTACGAACCACCAGCAGCTTGTACCTCTTGTATATGGTGACCTACCTGCCTAGGCATATACCTACACAAAGTACCTAAACTATCTATCCACGATCCAGTCAGCAGCATTCTTTTGCGAAAGACACGACAACCGCGACCCTTTGTACCCCCTACAGCCAATAATATCGCGCGGTGCAAAAAAACGGCCATCTTCACTTCCAATTCCTAGAGCCTGTTGCCAACTACCACGCGCCGTGGTCGTCCAGGCATTGTTTCCTCGCAGCTGCATTTCTTCTGTTCATTTCTCATCGCACCTCATTGCATCGCAGTCGCGTTGCGTTGTAGTCTCAACCACCTCTATTTTCTTGTCATTTTCGGAGAAGGTAATCAATATTGGTCTGGCTGGGCTTCTGGGATTTGGGGGACACGTTGATCCGGCTTTCTGCTTTACTCAGACACCCGACCTAGCCCATACTGCTGCTGCTGCTGCAGCCGGGCTTGCATTCGTGCCTGTATCTTGCTGCATTTGCATCCGCATCTAGGCCAACACAGCCAAGTGCGCACGTAGCATCGGCTGCGCTTAACAAATCCAACGGATCTGACGGATCGGACCAAGTTGAAACAGATACCCCCTTCTCGTTCATTGCGCAGCTGCACTCGATTGCTGCAATTCCATCTTACGATCGCCGAGGGTGCCTGCTGTGATCGAGCCCCGATCGATATACTACCTACCACACCTGCCCTGATCCGCAGTCCGCCCTCGACTTTCCAGTTTTCCGACTTTCCGACCCAGCACTGAATGTCACATCTCTAGTCCCGGGAGACTGCTGCGCTCCTCGGTTGTCCATTACTACGTACAACCATGGCGACCACGCCACCACTGCCCGACACTCTGTCGGCCATGGTGGGAGTGCCTGCCTTCGACGCTCAGAATAATGATCCCTTCCATTCCGTTGGCCCAACCCACCACCGCTTCTCTCATTTCAACGCCCAGCTGTTCGCTCTCGGCCCCAATGCCTCCCCAGCCCAGGCAAAACGCGCCCTGGAGGCCCATCTGGCCGAGACAGATCGGAGAATGGAGGAGGCTGGCAAGCTTGGCACTGCATTGGTCCAGCAGCGCTCCGAATTGACGGAACGGCTGAGAGAGGTTGAGAAACTGCAGTCTGAGGGAGAGCTGCCCGATGACCTGCGTCATAAGCTGGTTGAGATCGAGAAGGATTACAATGAGGTGGCCAGAGAAAGTGCTCGTGCATTTTTACCCAAGTCACGTGTTCCTAGTAATGAAGCTGTGGCAGGCTCCCCATTTGTGCCCGAGGGGAAAGGTGGCAAGGTAAGTCATAAAGAATAGGCGAAGGGAGATGTTGGTATGTATGTTTGTTGACTTTTTCTCTGCGCCAGCGCTCCGTAAGCCCCTCCAAATTCGAGGCCCAGGCTACCGGCTCCCCAACGAAGTTCAGTGTGCCTAATCGAAAGATCCGGAACCAGCCTTCCAATCGTATCCATGACATTGAGTTTGCTGCTGAGATAAGCACATCACTGATCGCACAAGTACGCAACCTACAAGGATTACTTGCCGAGAAGGATGAGGAGTTGAAAGAAACCAGGGCCGAAAACTCAAAGTTAGAATACGAGGTGGAGGGATTCCAGCAGCGTCTCAAGGCGCTCGATGACAATGAGCACCGCTATAAAGATGAGAATTGGAACCTCGAAACTCAGGTCCATGAATTGATGGCTAAGGAGAAGGAAGCTGCTGATCGCGAGAAGAAGTTGACACAAGCACTCAACATTCTCCAGTCAGAGAAAAATGCAGGGCAGCGAGAACTAGACGAGATCAAGCTTAGCCACTCTAGACTCGTTGAGGAGCATGCAGCCGTCGTCAAGCACCATGACATTGAGCTAGGTACTGCCAAGCGTACTATGGTTATGGGAGAGTCGGAGCGCGCTGCCATGCAGAAGAAGATTGAAGAACTGACGGGGCAGAACACGGAGCTCGCCAAAGCCATGTCGGTCTCGATACGCGGTAGGAAATTAGATCGCGAGTCTATAATAGGGATGAGTGACGATGACTTCCAAACCGCTCACGATAACACAACCCCGGAGCAATCCCCTCCTCCATCGCCGGTCAAGGGTACACCACGACATTCCATGTTGGAATCCGAGACCCTGAAGACGTCACTAGCTCATGCTCAACGCACGATACAGAGCCTGCGGTCCAATGTTCACCGAGAGAAGACAGAGAAGATGGAGACCAGGAGACTCCTCCAAGAGGCTCGTGACGAGATCGAGAAAATGCGGAGTGATCCTCTCGCCCCTAACAAGCGAGCTCGGAAGGTGGACTCAAAAGAGTTCAAGAAACCCCCGCGACTCTTGGGTGGTCTTCGGAGCGCTCGTAGCGAGATCTTTGATGATCCTAATTGGGAAGACCAGCCTGATGTCCTCCCGCATCCTCGCTCGTCGCCCATCTCTCGCGAGACTACAATGCTATTCGATCCGATTCCTGAACATATCGACCACTTTGAGACGGCCAACGAGGCAAGTGATGCAGCGTTCGAGACTGCAAATGAGAATGCTACGGAGACGGATGACTTCCACACGGGCGCTGAAGAGTTCTCGAGCGACGATGTAGAAACGGAAACCGATACGCCTTCTAAGCGTCGGAACTTGATAGGGAGACCACCAAATCTATTTAATACTCAGCGCAGCGCTTCGATTGACAGTACTGCCTCGACTGAAGACGAAGACTTCCCCTACGAAGAAACAAGGACGCCTACTCTCCCGCCCCTGCATGCCAAATTCCCCCTTCGTGTCAGTCGGGGCGCCTATCGCCGATCTAGATATCCAAGCGAAGAGCCAGCATTCCAGAGCAGCCCAGTGAGCTTCGCAAATAGTAGTAACATGGGTACCCCCCAACAGCCTGCCCAAAGCTTGGCTGCCGAACTGGGTGACTTCGATGGTAGTGATAATGAGTCTAACATGTCGGCGACGCCAAGTCGGAGATCGATTAGAGCTCGAGCCATGACTCCGCCACCGGCCCTACCGCCTCTGCCTCGAGTAATTATGGTTGATAGTGGCATGATGACAGAACCCCTGCATCACCTATCTGCATCTCTAAACCATGTTGTTAGTACCGATAGACCTATCTCCATGAACACGGTTACAAGCAGATTGTCTCTGGGGTCTGATTACAGCGACTCTGGTAGCCATGACCTTGGAGAGAAACTCGCTGAATTCCCAACGCCCCCTACGTCGTCGCATAAATGGGATTCAGTTCCTCCACCCGAACTTGCATTGTCAACGGTACACTCTCACAACCTCGAGCCCGTTCCTCAGCCAGATACACATGGAGCCGTGATCGCTGCTCTCCGCACGGCGCATGCGGAGCAGTTAGAGAATCTAGCTGCCGAAAATGCTTCAGCCCACGCAATCGCTATTGGCACTATCAAGTCACAACACTCTCAAGAGCTTACGGCAGCCCATAGTCTCCACGCTCAGGAACTTGAGGCCCTACGTTCCGAGTATGCAGAGTCTACCGACAAAACAATATCCACCATCCAAATAGCCCACAGTCATGAGATCGAGTCAATTACGTCAAGACATGCTGAAGAGATCAACAAGACTACAGCAGATGCCCAGGCCTCTCGTGACAAGGAAGTTGACCAATTGAAGATGCTTCACGCCCAACAACTAGCCGAAAAGGAATCCGAGTATAAAGCTGCTTTTGCTGCTGACTTAGAATCCTTGAAGGCAGTCCATGCCAACCAACTGGCCTGCAAGGAGTCCGAACGCAAGGAAGCCTATGATGCTAAAATTGAAGTCTTGAATGCTACCCACACGAAGGAACTATCGCGAAAGGAATCAGAGCTGCAAGCCGCAGCTTCTGTTGAGGTAGATGCACTCAAAGCGAGCCATGAAGAGGAATTGGCCAAATTTAGATCTGAGAATCAGATAGCCCATGCAGCTGAATTGGCTGCGTTGGTTGACGCCCATACTAGCAAAATCGATGCTACGAAGAAAGAACTATCAGAAATCCATGCCAGCGAGCTCGAAGACCTAAAATCTAGATACGTCGACCAGATTGATCAAGTTAAGAAGTCAATGGAAACCACACATTCCGAGGAAGTGGAAACTCTTAAGTCGTCTCACCTGCAACAGATTGATGATATTAAGGCTTCTATTAATGCTACCCATGGCGATCAACTTGAATCACTCCGTGCTACTCATGCAGCGGAGATGATTGATTCTAAACATGAGATTGCCGCTGCTCATGCCGCAGCCATTTCTTCTCTCACCGACTCACACAATAAGCAACTTGACGATACCAAATCCGCTCTGCATGCAGCGCACTCGAAAGCTCTCGAATCTCTGAAGACCACACACACTCAGCATGTCGAGACTCTTCACAAGGAAAAAGAAGCAATCTTGACAGCCACTGTTTCTGCACTTACTGAATCCCATAAGAAGGAAATTGACGAAATGAAACGTGGTATAATTGCTACCCACACCCAGGAGCTCGAGCGCCTGAAGTCTTCCCATACCGACCAGCTTGAAGAGCTTAGGAAGGAACATGATGCTCTTCATGCGGCGGCTGTTGCTACTATGGTAGAAACCCACGCCAAACAGTTAGAGACCCAAAAGGCTGAAGGCGAGGCTGCCATGTCGAGAGAGATTGTTGCACTCAAGCTTATCCATGCACAAGAGATTGAAACGCTCAATAGCCAACATGCTGCCGCTCATGCTAAGGAACTAGAGAGTTTTAAGGCAGCTCTAGCTAAGCAAGTCGAGTCTTCTAAAACCGAGGGTGATGCAGCTCATAGTCAACAAATCGAGGCACTGAACATTGCCCATGCCGAGATCATTGAGGCTCACAAGCGTGATACCGAGATTGCCCAGAGTCACGCCTTGGAGGCTCTCAAATCATCCCACGAGCGACAAATTGATACCCTCAACAGTGAACATGCAGCAACAAAGACTAAAGAAATGGAGCTTGTGACCACAAAGCATCTAGATGAGCTGCAAAGTCTGCGCGCTGAAAATGCCGCTGCTCGGACCGAGGCACTAGAAAACTTGGCTAATAAGCATCTTGATGAAGTGAACGGATTGAGAGATGAGCATGAAATCTCGAAGTCGCAGCTTCGTGAGGAGCTTAGTGCTATCCACTTGAAAGAAATGGAGGCTCTTCGTCTCGAGATTGAAGCCGCTCACGCAAATCAGCTGAAGATTGTCCGGGAAGAAATTGACGCCATCCACATGAACGAGATGGAGTCGTTGGGCTCCAAGCATGCACAGAACCTAGAGACTCTCAAGAGTGAGCACGAGATTACGATGATGCAGCAGATCCGCGAGCTGGTAGACGACCATTCACAAAAATTTGCAGCCCTGCGAGATCAAGCCGAGCAAGAGAAATCCCACGAACTCGCTACTCTAGGTGCTAACCATGCTCAATTGCTTGAAACGTTGAAGCGCGAGTATGAATCCAACTTGGCACAGAAGATGCAAGAGATAGCCGAGTCTCACGCTCATGATCTAGACTCACTTCGCCAGCAGAATGAATCAAATCAGTCTAGTGAGCTATCTGTGCTAAGCTCTAAGCACAAGGACGACTTAGACAAGGCGAAGAACGAGTATGAATTGATACGCCAGCAACAATTAGAGCAACTTCAATCTACTCACACTACAGCGCTTGCATCGTTGCGCGCCGAACACCAGAGCGAGCTAGAACAAAGCTTGAATACCTTAAAGGGAGAACATGCAATGGCGCTCGATGATGTTAAATCCGAGCGAGATGCTAAACACTCCGAAGCCCTGGCTGCTCTTCGGGCTGAGCATTCACAACGAATGAGGGAGCTGAGCCAAGAGAGTGATGCTACACTTGCTCACAGGCTTGATGCTTTGAATGCCGAACATGCTCGAAATCTCGAATCTCAGGTCCAAGAGAGCAGTGCTAAACTCGCACAAGAACTAGATGCACTTAAGGGCCAACACGAAGAGCGCCTAAGGGTCCAGGCCCAAGAGAATGACGCTTCGCTCACCCGAGAATTGGAATCGCTCAAGGCACAACATGCTCAGATCCTTGAATCGCACATCCAAGAGAGCACTGCCGGAAGGGAACGTCTTCTTGCTAACCATGCTGCAGAGCTCGAGGCTCTCAGATCTAGCTTGACTATCGTTCAACCTATGCTTGACTATTCATCTATAACCTCAGTTCAGACAGAGCCGGTTGAGTTGCCGGAAGTCAAGAGCCCGAAACGTGACGCCTTCATCATTCCACAAGACAGAGAAATGGTGCCACCCCGCGCACTCGCAAATGGTCGGGTTAATGGACGGCTCAAGACTGCTGATATCCCAATTATTGCTGAGGATGAGACGCGCCAGTCACCCAATGCTGTTAGTAGGTCTGAAACGCCCGATTCGCAACGGCCCTTCAAAGAGATCACACCCAACACGGATGCTCGACCACTGCGCAAACCTAGCACAAATACTTCTCACCAGAGCTCTCAGACAATGCTCACAGCAGAGAGCTTAGATCGGTTGATAAAGGGTCAGCCTCACGAATCCCAAGACTCCGCTACGATGACTATAAACTCGGGTGACCCGGCTAGCACCTCAGCCGACGAAGTTGCTGTTGCAACCCCTTCAACCGTTCGCATTAGGCGCTCATCCATCGAGAGCCTTGGTAGTGTGGCGCGCGCTAGGCACCGCGTTTCTGAGCCTGGCACTGCTATTGCATCTGAAACCGGCCATCCACGCCGGCCTGGAAGTTCTGCGAGTGTCCGTAGTTCTGCACAAAACAGGCCACCCTTGCCTCTTAACCACCGTGAAGTCATTGAGGCTGCAAGATCTAATTCATCTCACGGTGGAAAAGGCACAATGGGTCCCCCCTTGCTGCCTGCTTCTGCATACCGCCATTCAGCCTCACGTCCGCAGACCCCGATCAACAAACGACCTTTATCACCAAGTTCAGTTATAAAGGGCACACCTACACCACGTGCGGGTAAGACCCCGGGTTATGCAGACGTACAGTCACCAACTAGAATGCCGATGCGCAGCAGGCAATCGTCTATGTCCTCCTTCGCATCAGAGCTTGATTCTCGATTTAACATTCAACATGGGCCGGGTATAGAACCAGGAGGCTTTGGCTCCGGCACCGACCCACGCATGATTCAAGCCGTTACTCAAACCATGATCGGTGAATATTTATGGAAGTATACCCGCAAGACTGGACGTGGGGAAATGTCCGAAAACAGGCATAGGCGATTTTTCTGGGTGCACCCATATACCCGAACTCTCTACTGGAGCGATGCGGATCCCGCCGCCGGTGGCCGCAGTGAGATGAAGGCCAAGAGTGTACCGATTGAAGCTGTTCGTGTTGTAGCAGATGATAACCCAATGCCACCCGGGCTTCATCGCAAGAGCCTCATTGTTATTGCCCCTGGTCGCACAGTCAAGTTTACCTGTACAACCGGCCAGCGACATGAGACATGGTTCAACGCTCTGTCATAT
This sequence comes from Nemania bipapillata, assembly GCA_029590615.1. Taxonomy (NCBI): domain Eukaryota; kingdom Fungi; phylum Ascomycota; class Sordariomycetes; order Xylariales; family Xylariaceae; genus Nemania; species Nemania bipapillata. Next base: position 8,662 of record JAPESX010000929.1, read on the forward strand.
CTTCTGCTACGTTCAGGTAATGAAAACAAGCAGGATGCCGAGGAGGTTGCCGGCACCATCACTCAGGATGATGTCGAAGAATTCAATCCCTCTACCCATCGCCGTCCCGAAAATGGTCCGAGACCTCGGGCCCCTCCATCTCTATCGTCATACAACTCTAGAACGACTAGAAATGAATCGCCGGGCCTAGACGTATCAATGAGTATCCCGACTCTGACGCCTACGCATGAAAAGGAAAGCGCTCGTAGTGGTACCTTCGGTAGGCTTAGTGGCTACTGGAAGTCCAGCAGCCTAGGTCGCAGTACGTTCAGCAGCTTACGAAGTCGAAGTTACCAGCCTTATGATAGTGCCATCTATGAAGCCAGCGAGGTCCCAGATAGCGCCGAAGATCTGAGACAAATCATCGAGCAACAGGATAGAGAGTCTGATAGGCTCGAGAATGTGAGGGCCTGTTGCGATGGTGAGTAAATTTAGCATGTGTGATTTGATACCTTTACTAACTCCCTTCTTCAGGCAAGCATGATGTCGGCACACTATCATATACATCAAAGCGCGGTCGTCTTCCCAACTTCCAGACACACTCACACTCGCACACACACACCCACTCCGTGCCATCCGGTGCACAGTCCGCCATGGGCTCCATACGCTCTCGTGCATGAGCCCGCATACCATGGAACAAGGAATAAAATAGACTTTGTTCCTGCCAATCACTAAACATTTCCTTCTACCTACATTGCATCACACAGCTCCGAGATCATGAAGACCCAACAGGGATCCTCACGACGCCTACGATTTCTTTTTTTTCTTGTGTCTCTTGCGCCATCGTGGATACCAGTCTTTCCGGGGTCTTGTTGAATCGAGTCCTGCTATCGTCTCTGCGATTACCTACTGTTCCATTACTACATGGTCCGATATCAAATTCCTAAGTGCGTGTCGAGTTCATTGTCCCCAGATGATGGATGGACTATGGATTGCGCAGCACGGCCGAGCGATGTTGGGCATTGTACACCAATTCGGTCTTGGGGGAGTGGAGGCGAACGGAACGGGAGTGCGGTTGATTATTATAGGGGCAGAAGCCCCCAATCTGTCAGACTAGTGTTCTTCTTGTTACTGTTGTTTACGAGAAACGGTTCCTAACCATGCCTTCCATCGCTGCTTGGTTCACTCTTGTTTTGTCCTGGGTCCTTCTCTACCTACCTCCCCACCTTCTCCACGAGACGGTTGAACCTAGGCGATTTGACTCCACTTGAACCTACACATCTCCCGCTGTAATCGTGGTTTGGTTTGGTAGAGAGAGAGTCATGGTAGTTATAGAACGGCATATGATGATATGTCTATTACCTCAGCGGCCTTAGTCTAACGTGATTTCGTGATTCATGTGACTTCTAGGGTGGTGTGTGAACAGTTGGCATAAACTAAAGATATGCAAGTATGCGTAGATATGTGGCCTGTGGTGATGGAGTTTTGCCAACTCAGCTTGTTAGGGCTAGATGGCCGATCCTCGTTGTGGCTTGCGAAGATGCTATTTATTCTTGTTAACTAACCCGGATATTGGTTAGTGAAATGCGAGCCGTTTATGCTGATTGAACCTACATGTATCCAGGTATCCAAATACGTGGGAGCATAGACTATTTCTACTTTGCGACACAAAATGAAATGAGACTTGAGAGATGCTAGACTCGTTAGTAGCAGCTTGTTACAAAACCATTCTTATTCGGGTAGTCGGTGCAATATTTAATAGGTAATATGTAGGTAAAGAAACAGCGACGTCGGAAGAGGATGGGGATAGTAATTTGTGCAGCTAACTGCGAAGCATAAGATTCTGCAGCTAGGGGAATGTCTTGCAGCAGAATCCACATAGGTACTCATGCTTGTACAAGTACATTGGTAATGAAGACAGAGGCCCTGCTGCCCTATACGTGCTAACCGAGGCGGGACTCGGAGGAGCTTGTGCTAACTGGTTGAAGTAACCTAAATATGCTCGTAACCGGCCGGCAACTTGCTCCGGGGAAATTATAGAACTCTGCCCAGGTGCCATGTACTATCTACAGATTCTGTGCTGTACAGTGGTATTCTGTATGCTGCTATATTCTGTACATTAGCCCGTCAACATTTCCTAGATTAGACGTTGAGGATACTATTACTACTATATTCTATGCAGAATACATTTGTACATTATGCTGACGCGATCCAGAAAATGGGTTGACACTTTCGACGTCCCGTTGGTTGGTCTTGTCATTCCCCTACCACCCCTTTTTGGCTTTGGCTTTGAGATGAGGTTGGTAATTATTGTTTACCTACGTGTATGATAGAGTACAGTAAATGCAACGCAACCATCTCTCGGGCTGCTTGGGTAACATTTTCCATTGCACTCCCTTAGGTAATAGGTCTTACTAGCCCAATATAGTTTTCCAGTCTTCCCCATTCGGTTCTCCTCTTGTGGAGCCCTCTAATTTGAGGTCGTGGAGCAGCTCGTCTAGCGTATATGTAGGCTTGGTAGTCGCATTAGGTAGATCGTGTCCCAGTGTCGCGGTACAGCAAAGAAGGATTTTCCAGTGCACCTGGGGAAACCATGCATGAAAGAATGAGCAGCGCAATGCGCGCTCTGACCGACCTTCTTCTGACCGGATATCGAGGCGGTAAGTATTCTGGACAGAATAAGCCCGTATGATATGACAACCTACTGCATTATAAATAAATAAGCAAGGATCGCCACGCCAATGGCAGAGCTCTCCCATACGAGAGGCTTGCTTATGATGCAGGCTTTGCAATCCTTTCTTTCCCCGACTACTGAATACACGGGTACAAAGTCGAGCTAGATAAAAAAATCCTCTTCCCCAAGCCCTTCCCACACTAATCCAATGCCGGTCGATTAGCGTACCCAGTGTCGAGACGGCTAGGGGATTAAACAAGTCGAAGGGAATAGCTCGAGTACTTATAGCATCGCATGATCGGGATTGCTAATGAAAACCAGGCCACCGGGTTCTGCATGAAGTATTGCGTTAGACACGCTGCTCTATCCCATATCTGGGTATCTTTCCGACGAATACTGTCTCGCTACGAGGCGGGCTGCCGCTCCGGACAAGAGCCTTGTCCACAGTCTCTCGACGCCTCTGCGTTTCAAGCGCAGTGAAGTAGATGAGAAGGATCCCCGCTAGGCTGGTATTCGCCTGGTCACATTGGTCACCCCCAGACTAGGTAGCAGAATAGGCTTGCTCATGACTAGCATAGCTGTGACACCTACTACATATACATCTATTCTGTATATGCCTACAGAAGACTGGAGTACCGGTTACTGAATGTCCGGGCCCTTTGGAAGATATTCAGCTCGCCCCAAACACGTGGAGAATCTGAGCTGCCCAATTGACCGAAGAGATGCCTAACCTTCTCAGCCTGCTCGCTCGGACACTAAGACATACCTAGCGCTTTACCTTTCTCCGACATTGCGTTCTAGGTTTTGGGTTTTGTATTTTTGTATTCTGGAATTCTGGCTTGCGAGGAGACGAGGCACTCTTAGCACTTTTACCAACTCTTGTCTTTTAAGTCGGTCAGACGGACGCCTTATTGTTAGTCGAGGAGCTTACCCAACAGTCCCGGAGCGAGAGCAGGATGTGACACGACACAAGCAATTATGCCCAGCCAACTAATTCGACGAATACTATCGCCCAGACTTCATCATGACAGACTCGGAACAAGCTGAGCAGGTCAATTACGCCACGACGGCCTTGACATTATTGATCCTGATCACCCGCATCGGCCTTTGGCCATTCCGCCGGGAACGTGTTGATGCAAGTTTTGTCCTCGTCATCACATCCATCTTAATCGTCATTGCGAGGATAGTTACCAACGTGTACTACCTACGGTTTGGGACTGCGTCGGATGTCATCAAACATGCCGACTACTTCAACGCCGACAACCTAGATGGCATCAAGACCGGGAGCATCCTCGTACTCGCAGCCCGTGTACTCATCACGGCCGTGCTCTGGCTACAGGTCTGCATTCTTCTACTCTTCTACTCGAGAATCACGTACGGCATAAACTGGGTGGCCGTGGTGGTCAAGGTAACGTGGGCTACTGTTGTTGTCACTTTTGTTGCCGTTGTCCTCGTCACGTTCCTCGAATGTCGGCCTATTAGCCTCTATTGGCAGGTCACGCCATCGCCGGGCTACTGTCTCCACGCCTACGCGCAGCTCCTCACGCAGGCGATCAGCAACGTGATCCTCGACATCATGCTCATCGTCATCGCCTGGCCGATCG
>JAPESX010000093.1:0-30245 GCA_029590615.1 Nemania bipapillata
GACATCACTAAGCAAAGTTGGTGGCCGGACCGCGAGGCTAGTTGCTTTTGTTGAGAGTACGTAGCACTCCTTATTCTATCGCATGGCGATGCACAATATTCTACTGTTATGTGTGGTGTTTTGCTAGGTTGCATTTATATGCGAGCTGAGCTTCGCTACTTGTGGATGGGAGAACCAGGGGCTAACTTTGAGAACAGAGCAAGTTCCTACCGTTGTATATTATTCCAAGGTTGGTGCCGAAGTCGCCAAGATCGTCTTCCGCGGTCAAAAGATGTCTCCGCCGTAAGTATTATGCAATTAGGGGCCGAGGCGCTCTTAGAATATCCGTCTATTGACACATCTTTCATAGGTCGGTAGAAACCTTCCAGTCCTACTTCCAGAATGTATGGAAGAACCCCAGCTCTCTCCTCCAGAGTGCCTCCCAGACTGCCGCAAAGACGGCTCAGCAGCCCGCCTCTATTCTAGCACGAGTTCAGAGCTTGAGCCGCGCACAGCTGGTGGCTGGTGGCGTCATCGCTGCTGAGTGTCTAGGTTTCTTCACCGTCGGCGAGATGATTGGCCGCTTCAAGATCATCGGCTACCACGGCGAAACCGCCTCTGCCCATCACTAAAATAACTTAGATCTGTGCAAAGAACCGAAACCTGGAAATCGCTTGGCATTGTATGTGAAAGGGAATTACATAGACATCAGAGGAACTGCGTCCCTCCGCCGGGGAATGAGTCATTACCATCATACACCACAAGGGCTTTAGATGCAACCCTGAGGAGACCGAGGCCGAGACTGAGATCAATGTCGACTCCGATCTTGCCCTCCTACACAGACGTGTGGTTGGCGCTTACCATCTGTAGGTTGCTGAATGAGAGGGAAATCTAGAACAAGGGGTTCCCGGACTGAGAACACAACGACCTTCCGCCTTGTACAGTTCATCACCTTCCGAGCGCTCTCATCATAGACCGATTTATTTATCTCATTTCCTTTGTGATCCTGTACACTTACATATCATTGAATTGCATAGGGTGGTTGTGTCGGTGAATAAAGTAATAGTCTTCCTCATGTAGCGTGTGTCACATTGGGTTCCCAGTATGGTCTCTTTGAGGCCACCTAGGACTTATTGCTGTCTCCCTCGTCTATTCTGCCCATCAGTCTGCCTAGCCAATTTTTCATACGCCTACGTTGTCGTCAGCTCTTTCCAACCCCCTGGTCGCTACAAAATCCCAAATCACCCTCTCAAAGGAACCCATTGCCGGTTATGTTAGGTTTGGGGGCCAAAGAGTGCAGCAAACAGAGCATCCATGTTAATTAGCCCTGTTCACCATCACCTTCGGGCGTGCCCTGTCACACGCGGATCGATCCGAGTAGGAAATGGTTTCATGATATCATGTAGCACAGATTGTCTACTTTCTCTCGAGGTCTCTTTTCGGAGCGCGAACTGGCACACGAAACCATGTAGACACCACCACCAACAACAACAACTCAAAGTCGAATACAAAGGCTTAAGCCCCATTTTGATGACAGCCTATAGGCTTGCTGCCGTTATCGAGAGGTCCTTCTTCAACAAACAGCAATCGGTTCCTGACCCCCACCTCCCACCTTGCATGCTAATATATCTGATGTATATTGGCCTGTTTTAGCTCACCTACATGAAGAAACCAACACGCATAAAAGACAAACACGAGTCTACACGCAACGTGACGTTCTCTAGATAGCGGATGAGATGCCTATGTATACATTCGTATGTCCCTGTATATTCGACATCGATGTACGTCAAGATACAATGGCCTCATATATCTGGTCTCTCAGGCCCCATCCGTATTCCAGTTGCATGCGTATATGCATGAAGGCGAGACCACATGGACGAACGCATCTCCCCACACCTAGGTGAATCACAGCGCACGCTGACAGACATCTGCAGCCCTGCCTTACCATGCCTCTGCCCAAATTGCTCGTGCAAGGTTCCTTCTCGTCCGAGGCCGGACGAAACCTACTCCCTGTGTCCAGATCACGGCTCAGCCTCTTCCGTAAGTGGCTATCCTCTATACTCACCTCACCGCCTTCGTCCGCACTACACGCCTCTGTCCCTATTCGAATACCCGCACATGTAAGCCAAGCTAGCTCGGAATAGGTCACAGCGTTGCAAAAATGCTCTCCTACCTGCCATGGTGGTATCGAGCTGTATCCGTCAACCCGAGTCCTTGGCCCATCGCGGCGACTTATCCGCCCGACAAATAAGCGACCGATCTACCCTACCAACCTAGGCTGCGTGTATGCTCCGAGTGTTCTGCAGTGTATGCAATGGTAGCCTATAGCCCTAGCACGAGCAGCATTCTACTTCTTTTCTGCTTCCTTTCTTGCCCTCCTGCAGCATCTCATGTCCTCTGTTCTGCATATTTCCCATCCGACACTACTCACCAACGGCCCAACGCCTCTCTCACCCGAGTTTTCCCGTGGCCTTCCAATTTCCCGACTCGTCGAGCTACACATATGCGGATGGTCCAGCATACCCAAATTCGTCCTGATACCCCCCCGGTCTGCTCGGTTCAGGGCCTTCCCCAGAGCCCGAACTCATAGCCCGGTGGCCACTAACAACGTCATCATAATACCATTAGATGACGACTATGTCGTGGTTTCATTCCAAGATCACACGCAAATCGCGGCCTCCTCCTGCGGCCCATGGTTCCCAGGCCCAGACACAGACCCGAAATACCAGCCCTAGCGCCAGTTTGGTCATCACTAGCTAAGTCATACTAGGTCACGTTTGTCCCGACCTAGTCAACTGGCTTTATATGCCTTCGCCGAGACAGCAAGAACCAACAAGCATAAAGCCACACGGGAAGAGCAACATGTTGTTTTGAATATCCTCCACCTCTGACGATGTCCCATGCTAGTTGGCCGTGAAACAGCATGTGTTGGCATGTCGTCTATGGCTTCTGGCCTAGCGGTCGTGGCCTATTCACCTGCCTCCCTTGATGATGACCATATTAGTGTTGTCACGCTAGGAGTCAGCATATATGGCTTTGATTGACCTAGTCGTTTACTCATCGGATAGCCTATTTCCTCGGCCCTGGCGTTTTGTTATGATGATCCCCGGCCTTGTCGCCATACACCACTTCATCGTCCTAGGCCCCATCGTGACTTCCGTTGTTTTCACTGTCTATTCGTCGAGGAGACAGATCCATGCCCCCTTTTTATGCATCCGTGTCGAGCGGGCCCCGCATCGGGCATACATGAGCACCTTTTCAGATCGCATGAGGCATGAGACAGACAGACGGATAGACTGCGAGCGAACGAATGGAACAGAGGACGGAGGGAAGCGAGCTGGGTCGTTGTATTAATGGCCGGGGTCGACTCGCTGACTCCATTGCGTGACTATGCCCAGGTCGGCGAGCCGGAGGTGCACTCGTTCATTTGTGGACGTCGCGCATGCGGATTTGACTAAGATCCTACGACACGTCCGTTATATCCTTCCCCTTTTGAGAAGCTTTGATATAGGTACATCGAGACACAAAAGGTGTACATCAGTAGAACCGGCCGAGCCGGCGTAGTAAGCCTCGTCCTACCGTTATGCATACAGGTCGACGCCCGGTACACGGCTCGTACACTTAGTGTGTGGTTCAGGCACAGTCCCCTTATCCGCATTTGACGTATGAGCTCCCGGATCTAGACAGATGGGATGGAGGCACCCTAAGATCCCCCCCCCCTTCCCCTTCTCCTCTGCCACTGTGATTTTCGATTCGTGGGCCCCTTAACTGCCGTCCCGTACGTTGAAGAGTGGCGCCGATGGGCCAGGCTAGAAGCTAGAAGGCGGGCCGGGCCTTCTTTTTCGTCTTTTCGTTGTCGTACCCGAAAATGTAGTAGCCAATCCGAGCTAGGCAAATGCCGGCGTAGAAGGAGTCAGCCAGGCTAGAATAGTCCCGAGGGACCCATCTTCCAGTTCTCAGTTCCCCCCCCTCTTCTTCTCATTCTTCATCTTTTGCCTTTACTCTTTTTCTTCCTTTCCTCGTACTCGGTTTCAGGGTGGTCTCTGTATTGTTATTATTTTATTTTTATTTTTTTCATTCACCGTGTCGTATCTCTCGGTAGTAACGGCGCCCGTGTATGCTCAACCGTTAAACCCGCCCCCATAGGAGGTAACCCTTCCGTTGATTTGGCCCTCGAGAGCCAACTAGGTAGGTAGGTAGTTAGGTTGTTGTTGGTTCGGCCTAGGACCCCCCGGATAGCAGATCTGGGCTGATGAGAGGACAGTTGCAACGTTGGGCCAACTGCATAAAATAAGAGAGTTAGTCCTGGGTTAGCGGGAGGGTGAGTAACGTATTATAATGTGATGGAGCCAACCAACTGCATCCTAATAAGGGAGAACAACTCATCATTGCATCTTAGCCTGACTAGGAAAGTGGAGGCGGGGGAAATACGTTTAGTATACGGCCGTCAGCATGGCTGATCGGAGGCTATCGTGGTACCCAGGTCAAGATATAGGCGTACGCATAGGTGCCCTGAACTAGCATCGCAATCCGCGACACTCCGTGGTTATGGGACTAAAATAGATCAAACCCAAATTATGAATGTTGTGTTCCCGTTGCAGAGAATGACAATAAAACTTGTGGGAAGATGGGTAGAGCTACATGCATTCCGCGGAGAAGGAGTGTGTAGCTGATCGTCGAGTTGTATGTAGTATAGGCCGGCTAAGCCTTAAAAGCCAAGCCGCAACACGACGCTGGGTAGATATGTAACGACCTATAACGTTTTTGATGACGCAACCTAGTTCTACTGTACCCCCCAGGAGCCCAGTAATCAAGCTCTTGGAGTATAACCAGGGCGAAAAAAAAAGTATTCTTCATTGGTTTATAGCAATCGGATTAGCAGGAAGGAAGGGTCTTGTTGGCCTATCCATCGGTCGAAGATAGGAAGCTTAAACGCGTAGACCACGCTTGAGACATAATATTATCAAATCTCTATCAAGAGCTTCCTTATAATATACTAGCGTCCGTTAGACTTCACACGATTGATATTATATATTCGGTACAAACCTGCCCTTGCAGTTTGAAGGAGAGCAAAACCGGCCCTGGCACTCAATAGTCATAGACCCAATTCCAAATAAGATACAATTTATACAGAAGTGGATGAGTACAGATTGTTAAACTTGTTGGATTCGATAGTGCTAGGGTGCAAAGATAGAGCTGAGCAGCCCTGGTTGCAAGGTTGTGAAGCATCCCATGTGTAGGCTTGATAGTTGGCCTGACAAAAGGGTCGCTGTTTGTGACCAGTTGCGCTGTCATCAGCGGGCGCAGATAAAAAAGGTCCTAATCCCACCAGTCTGGTGACGAGGGTCTCGGGTGCATAAGAATCATCCAATCATATTAGCACAAGGAAACGGGAGACTAAAGGTGGTAAGAACCGGTAACACTAGTGTAGACAAGTTATAATATTAAATTTTGTTTATTATTGCAGCCATAAAGGACCCGTGCTTTTTGTTCTATGTAAAGATCAAGTTTCGAGTCCTGCCTGGACCTCTCCGGCCCATGATGATCAACTGTAAGTCACTTGATGGTCAACTAGATGTGCGCTTTAAAGGTGGGTCGTCTCGTGCCTCAAGTGTCAAGTGTTCAAAAATGCGCTTGCAGGAGGTGACATTTATTTCCCGAACTAAAATATGGAGCGGGATCAAATTACCTGACGAGGTTGCTCCCTAAGTTGGGGGCTGTCGACTTTTGGACCGATTTGTGCTGTCTCGAAGGTGCTTCGCGAGCAGTAGCTAAAGGTCGAAGACGCACGCCAAAATCGGGATACTAGACCCAAAGCCACTAGGGTAATGGTAGACCGTAGCTAAGGCAACACAAACCTAGTGGCTCTATAATGCTGGCCCTACCGCCCGTTTGGAAGAACGGGGAATTACAGGCATCTTCGTTGATGGATACTGAGGGGCATTGCACGCTCTAAAGCATAATGATTCGCCCTGGCAGCTATGTTGATTCCACCCTCTGCAGTCGTGTAACATTACATACTATCCTGGTCGCATACCGGTCCGTGTTGCTGACGGGGACAGGGTGTTTATGGTCGCACTGCTGACAAGGACATATATAATTTATGAGGGAAAGTACGCCAGTAAAACGGTATGCGCAGTAGCGTAGCCGGCCGGGGCGAATCGCGACGCATTAATAGTGCAGACTGCTTGGAGGGAGGAGCCTCGATACTATTGTGCCCAGCATTATATGAGCTGACAATCTGTTTGTCCAAGTTTCCAGGCAGGTCGATACTAGTCCTTTCACCGGCGACAAGCTGTCGGTTGGTGTCTATTAACTAGCCCTCTGCTTGCAACGAGACCTATGTACAGTACACGTCGGTACAGTGAGGCAAAGCAGAGCGGAGCAAGAGGTGCTAAATCGACGGTTGATCTCAGCAACTGGCCCCACAACATTTGTGGCCCTGGAGCGGATTGGTTATAGAATATACCAAACCGTTAGGCGTGTTATGAGTACTTGCCAGGCTTTCAAGCTCGGCGACCAGGCAATAACGGCCGTCGAGCGACGTAAATGTGTCTTATATTTGCGTTAGCACTGGCATCAAATGGTTAGTGACACGATATACTCACAATGTACAATACGTCCGCCATTCACGTCTGCATATATCCTCTTTTACTCTTTCTATGAGGTCGCGCACTTCCGGTTCCGGGTAGCCCAACCAATGAATGACGGATTCAAATGTCATTGCTTCTAAACCCTGGTTTAGCCCAAGGTTAAGCCATCTAGCCATCTCTTTCCTGTGCTCATGCTCTGGCCAGGGATTGAGGGCTATGGATATTTTCTTGTGTTCGACGTTAAAACCTAGGTCTTCAAGGACCCTCTTCGTGTTGGGGTCCATCTCCAACTTCCTTCCAGCACGTGCAAAACCGCGGTGTACCCTCTGGGACCACTCCTCGAGCTTTGACTCGGCCAAGGGTCTCGGGTCACCCTCACATTGAGGACGCCAATCGAGCTCGACCTGTTCAAGATACCCGGAGCCAGGTTTTAGATGTCTAACAAAAATCATTAACGAGATAACGAAACACGTAACGTGTACAGGACAGGTGAAACATACTTGAACACTTGACTGTAAAGGCGCGGCCAATTTTCAACACTGCCGTTAAGCATACGCATATGGATCAAATCAAATGAATTTAGCTCAACCCCCACCCAGGGATCTTCAAAATCACGGCGTTTGAAGGAAACGTTAGGGGGGATTCTGCAGTGTTGTCAGCACCTGCCTGCGCCACAGTATCATTTTTGGCTTACGATTCAGGCTGTGTCAGGTTGAGGTCCCAGCCTTCAATATTGCCTTGCCCGGCACAGCGACTGCATATAAGTTAGAATGAGACCAAAGTACGAAATCAGTTACACTAACTCAGCTGTGTCAATTGCCCAGATGCCGGTGCCACAGCCTAAATCTAGAACTCTGGGCCGATCCGGTAGCCGGTACGTGTAGAGACCTCCAAAGCTCGGGTCCTCGAATTGCCTAGCCACCAAGAAAAATTTGTGCATGATGTCCAATCTATCGCATTCTAACTGCAAGGGAGATGTCAATGGGTGACCGAGAATGGTTGATGGGTATTTCATGCCTACATCGTCGCAGGGAAGCAGGTACTTGCCCTGCTTGAATGTGCCGTAGTATCTACCCCATCGAAGAGTATACCATTCATGCCACCAATTGCCCTCGTTAGGTTGATCGATAGCCGTCGCGGTTGAGGAACTGCAGGGACTCAGGTTAGCTCGTCAAGCAGAGTAATACATATGCAGTTCGGCGTACGCATTAATGCCGTTATAAGCCATGGCCAATTCGAATCCAGCACACCTAGTTTCGTCATGCGCCGAGAAATATTCCCACTACACAAGACCGGCGGATGCGGTGATGACTATGAGCGATCCTATATGTTGCTCAAAGAGAGCCTGCGGGAGGTCAAACCGAACTCAAACTAACTATAAACCAGCTAGGAGGGCCTCGAAGATGTCGTTCAAATACGGGTATAGGGAAGCAATGCATGGAGGAGAAGCGGGCAGGCGCCGCAGGACGGAGTGTAAGTCGATAGGACGTAATGGTACAGTCTGGGACGGGTCAGGACATGGAGGGTTTGGAAGACAGGAGCAGGCGGCGCGCAGTAGTGAGAGACGGAACACAGGTAGCTGAATGGATGATTGGAATATACGCGGGTGTCATGAACGAGATCAGAGATGGGGAGAGCAGAAGAGCGGGATGACGGGACAGAGAGGTTTAATATTTAAGCACAAACTAGGACGGCGTGGTATTATGATGTCGGGGTCGCGAAAAAAGGTTGAGAATTGTTGGAAAGATTGGGTTTGGTAGGTAGTGACGGTGGGGGAGTGAAGGTTGGTCTGGTACGCATCGGAAGTACTTACACAGGTACAGAATACAATACCGGTATACAGGCTGGAGGTATATGTAGTAGGCTACCTTGGGCATAGGTACTGGACGTAGCGGTGGGAAATTCGGGGTGCAGGTACAATTCTGTATAGCGACTACCCAGTACGTTGGTGGGACGTGGTACGGGGAGGTACTGTACAACAAGGGTCCTAACTTAACAGGGCTTAGCTGCCAGTAGTGGCTCAGTCCTGGAGTACAGGAGTACAGACACATGGGTGCAGCCGAAACGCAGAAGGTGCGGGACGGGAGGCGCTAACCCACGGCACTACTACGCGCGCAACTCGAGTATCGCTACCTCTAGTGTACTAGGCACGCTTATTTGGGTACCTTGGAAAGGTTTAGGTAATCTTACCGTTGAACCGCTCGGCTATATATGTAGGTCGTGATTGTCTTCTACCTACTAAGGTATGGCAGAACACACCTACTACCTTGGGTAGGTAGCATGCAGGTGATCGTCTTATTTTCTAAGCACAAGTCTCGTAGGGCGGTCAGTTTGAGTCTTTACTTAAACCAGGTTAGACTAGTAATATTGGCGCAGACCTGGGCAGGAAGATGTATGTACAATAGATTAAGTAGGTAGGTAGGTACTCACTTAAACAGACCTACAAGACCTACCTACTGGCACCTTAGTACCCGCTGATAATGACCTGCAGTAGCGCGTATACTGAAATCAGATCAGACCATTACGTCTTTGCGTTGTATGACACCTACATTAACTTAATATGCCTTTCTTCACTGTGGTGGCGTACATACATACGCTCAAAAGAAAGCTCTTCACAAAACCAACGACTACTTGTAAGTAAACGGGTACATAAATATTATCCTAGGTAGTATTTGCTGCAATAACAGCGTCCAGCCATGTTATTAATGTTGCAGCGTACCTACCTAAGAAGGTACCTACATACATACCTAGCTGTGGCAACGACTTCATATCGAATCAAAACTAGAACCAGAAATACCCACATGTACTTAATCCTTGAGATATTGGATTATCTACATCCATAATGTATGTGCAGTGCCTACATAGCCCAGGTACATGATAGAAGGAGTCCTACCAGTTGGGTTTTATGCAGCCCAAGGTGCACTTCAAGTGATGTTTCTGTGTTACATGTACCGACTCGCGCAAAGCGTGTGCCATCGAAAATATGGAAATGCCCGATGAACCCACATAGCACTTACCAAGCACAGCATGTGTGTACGTACCTGCCAGGTATGTCCAGGTGTACGCTATGACAAAATAGGTACCTACTTGAGAGGCAGCCAAATCCTTTCCCATCTAACCATAAGAGGAGGAAAATGTAAAATAACATGCGGAAGGCTATGTAGGTACCTAAGGTACCTATAGGCAACTTACATCCACTATCTTTACCTACCTGCCTCTATAGGTACATCGAGTATGTACCGATTGATCGAAGTTCTCGGATCAGGCACTCTCTAGCGAGTACAAATCCCTACCGCTCCCAGCAGTTTTCTACCATACTTCTTTCTAGGTTCCGTATGATTTAGACTACGTAGCAGTTTGCTTACTTTAACGTCCCACATAACCTCTCTAAGCCTTATTAGGTAGTGGTTGGCTATAAGGTTATGTAAGAGTGTCTATTATGTCGCTCTGAGGCCAGCCTCTAGGTAGTTTCTACATCTTAGTAGTGTTCTATCATCGTCACCCGCTCTTCGTGGTCTGACAATGTAAGTTGTCTGGCTGCTAGCTTTCTGTGTCTTGCCTTACCCGGTCGTATACTCTGTACAGATACAGTAAGTAATTTTCCAAGTTCTTGTCAACTAGTCTAACCATGTCTCTATTGTAGGGTTGGACACAACATGGCGCTAGCCCGCCAGATATAACATTGGGACAACACCTATCGCAATCAATCGTGCATCTACCCGTTTATCAACAGCAGCTGCAGCAGTAGCAGCAGCAGAAGGAGAAGAAACAGCAGCTGCAACAGCTCTGATGTTTGAATTTGCGGAGACCTCAGCATAGACCAAATGGAGCTCGGTCCGGCTTGTCGGGCAATGAAGCCGGCAGGGACTACCTCACCATATCGCATACAGAATGTATCATCAAGTTCCTATCGGTTATCTAAGTCGGTAAGTAAAATGTCTGCTTTTAGAGGCCCTTCAAATACATTAGCGTCAAGTTGTCATAGAGTTTCTCTTTTGATCCGATTCGCTGAAACACACATGCTCCAAAATAACCTGTCATTTCGACAAACAATCATGAACTTATTACCTGTCCTGCACAGTAGATCATTGCTTTGGGCCTTCTAGAGCCATGCTATGTGCTATCTCTAAAATGGTATCCTCCTTTGAGGGTTTGGATCAAACAGTTCACAACTACGCCAAAGCAAGCAATAGGCGAGAAGCGTGACACAAGTTTGCGGTAGCACATGATATAACCATATCTGCGACACGGCGAGGAACTTATACCAGCTAGTCAGGGTATACTAATACAGCAGCCTTTTGGAGTTATCAAGTTTCGACGTTACCCCTATTTTCGTGCCCAGTTGACATTGGGTCTAGACAGTCTTGAATATTCGTTTCAAGCCGGCCGAAACGTACTAGGAGGCGTTTATAGTCACCTCCGGCAGAGACGTAGGCTTGCCGTAGTACAAACTGACGGGGATATCCACACCACCGGGACGTCCCGCCAATAAACCATTTCTCGGGTCTCAGATTGGCGTCAGATTGGGGGGGTCATCCTAGCCAAGGGCCAGTACAACTAGGCAGTTGTACTAGCTACCTCCAATCGTCATGCAATGCGACCATCCATCTATCTCGGCCTACCGGTGCCAACACCGGTGTCTCGGGGAGCGGGCAGGCAGCGCCAAACTCGGGTTGCAGTTACGCCGGCTAAGACTAGAATTCTAGCCTAGGGAGCATCTGTAGCTGATTGTCGGTAGCCAGGCAAGTTAAGACTGACGTTTTCGAGCTTAGCAGAGTGCAAAAAGTCGTACCTATGAGCTCTGTAGCTTTCACTATATTGGTATTCAACAAAAGCTACCACACATTACTCGTTACTATCAAAGCTAACAAAGTTATTCCTTAGGTAGAGATACCGCTACAAACTTGTCACTTGGACTACCATTACTATGGTTCAATGTTTTAGTGTTGTCAAAATCGGATGCTCTTAGCCCTGCAAAGCTAGGTATTGCGCCGTTTCTGTACTACCAGTGGATTACTTCATTACGGGCACGGGGCCGAAGATCTCCAACAGTCAAGGACTCCATTACACATCACAACCAGCATATAAAAGTAATGCTTGATGGTATATGACTATCACATTCTCATTGTGAAGGCGCACAGCCTGGTGCGTGCAATAGCCGCACGCTATCCTCAGAGGCAAGATCCTGCTAGCTCAATAATAACGTACGGTGGGAGATATGCTGACAGGAAGACTACTTAACAAGAGTCACTGTGACGTACTCAAGAAGTATCTCATCCCTGTCTTGGCGTACATATACATCAGCGGGATATGTGAAAGTGGACGGAAACATCACCTCTTCACTAAGAACCAATGAACAGACCGATCCTTTCCCGACAATTCGGTACGCAATATTCAGACTACCCCTTGTATTCCCCGCTAACTATGTCGGTAGGCCAATAGATGAATCCGGTTGTTTCTCTCTATACCTAGTGACTGAGAGAGCAGGGTAACTAAAAGACGCTTATGTCATGAGAGACGCCCCATATACTGAGACCAATGCCCTAAAACCTTTATCCACAACCCTGAAGTTTTTTAATCAACTCTTTAGGCTCGAATAGCTACTTGCTAATATGCTTGGGCTTTATTTAAGTCAAACAATGCAGCATGATACAGTATTAATTGAGCTAAAGCAAGTATATGATAGATTGGTCTACTCTGATACACGGTAACCCCTCATTTTAGAGCTTGTGGAAATGGTATTAATATACAACTTAAGTTTATGGGCTTATGGGAAAGGCTCTCTAGAATTAACAAGTTGCCCTCCATTGGCTCTCCATCTCTAAGTAGCTTCTATTGGGAATAAAAATACTCTCTTCTTAGAAGGCAAGTTCAACGACTAGAGGAGCAACCCCTGTTATTGAAGCGACTAATTCAAAAATAGGATACACCCGACCATTACAACTTAAATATAAACCCCAAATAACTGCCCATTGAATAGATATCCGCAGGTCTTTTGGTAAATGAATTATGCAAGTGCGACAACCTGCTTGTTGACAATCTCGATGCACAAGAAACGTTTGTAACTAGCCCTGACATTTCACTACACGCCATGGTGTATAGGTATTTCAGGTCAAGATACCCAAAAACGCGAAAGGGTATTATGATGGAACTAGTAAGCCATACTCCATACTTATGCGTTGCTAGCTTCATGGTCATCCGCTACCCAACGGAATGTGGGAAACGTCAAGAGCTTCACACTAGCTCGAAAGCAGTGGAAGATTGCAAGTTTCGCGCAAGACCGAGGATACCAACCCAACCACCTCGCCCAAGTCTTTATGCATATGGCAAGCATAGACTAGGTACTTGTGGGGTATTCCGACATACCAGATACAAGTATTTCAACATAATACCACTCACCATTGCCGACGCCACAGCCGGCCAATCAATATCCAAGATCCCTACCTAGTAGCATGTTAATATAAACCATGACCCGCGCATACACAGGTAATGGTAGGCATGTACCACCCGCCACGTCAGATACCAATATAAAGGCTTGGCGATGAGGTCCAGGCCGGTTGAAAACATCATGGCCTTGTTCAAGTCGGCATAGGATTCGTAGACATGGTCATGGACATGGCCGCCTACCCACGCACACTACGAACAGCAGCTAACAAGAGATATGATAGATAGCGAGTATTGTGGCGAGCCTCATTATGTGAAGGGGTTGGTATATACCTACCACATGATAAGAACAGTTTGTAGGGGACGAGTGAGCGAGACAAGATAGGTAGAAGGAAAGTCTCATGCTCGCCCACATGGTACGTATACATACCCATACAGCACTTCTTGGCAACTTCTTAGAGCGCCAACCTAAAATGGGTACTAAAACGTCTAGCCTAAGATTTAGGTTGTATTGGATGACAGACTGGGATAGGAGCCCGAAATGATCGCCGTCTGATTGGTCGAGATGTTAGCGTTCCAATCTGTCGGGTCGCCTCCTTTTGCGCAAAGACTTCGCCAGATGATCTCTCCAGCTAAAATGCGCCCCCTGCTCTGCTTTTTCCCACCAACTCAACATCCTAAGTGATCCCGAAGGAATGTCGCCCTAAGTGTCTATTTGCCTTTTCATGCACTGATCTCCATGTGGAAATATCAAAGGTCCGGTGGCGCTGGGCTAGCCTCGAAACGCGCTGTATACTGATGATCTTAAAGAGTTGTATGCAACACTTATATCTAGTGACCTTACGTGGAGGCACGGGCGACCAAGATCCGAGGTAGTCAGACAGTGGACACATGATTCTGCAGCCGTCTGTTTATTAGTTTATACACGCCATAAGCCATGTGATCATTCGACTAGGTATAAATCCTGCAGCTCACAGCAAGCATCCATCCTATTCGCCTTCCCTCGGGTTAACATTAGATTCCTACTTGGTAGTTCGCTGATTCGGGAAGACAAATTTTATGGCGGCCACAGCGCCACTCCACGACTTAGGTTATGGGTAAGCTACTTGTACCGACTTCCGGGGACCCTGTCCACACAGCTTCAAGCTTTCCCAACTTAGTATATTCGTACACCTAGTAAGATAGCCCAAGATTGATTGTGCCGAGTTAAGTCCTTCTTTCAGCTGAGTAGTCTCCCTTTATCCTCCCTTCATGTAACATCGTCTTCGGTGCTAAGAGCCTTGGCTTAGCTTTAATACGTGGCAAATGGGTAATGCGAACAGTGTTTAGTCCACGATATACACTTAGAAGCAGGATTACATAGGGTACTCTGCAGAGGATTGATAATCCATATACATCCTATCCCTGGTATGCCCAGTCCCACGTTGAAGGACGCGTTCATCACGACCCATCCGCTATCGGCCGCTTTCGTATCAAGACCTAATTACCCTACCTAGTGCTTATTCTAAGCAAGCCAGGATTACCTAGCACCCACAGCGCCAGAAGACATAGTTACTGAGCGAAGGATGACTGAGCCAGGCTGTCGGGACCCGTCTAACTACGTCAGTCTATGAGACCCCACCTATGGCATCTTTAGTCGATGGTTTATCCTTATAATTTGCACATTAATAAACAGAGGCTGAAACCAGGCCTAATAGCTAGGCCATACCCACCAGGGCAAATACGGCATTGGGAGATGATACGAGGCGTCACCGGACCTTGGGAAGAGGTTGGTGATTCCGTGGCACTGGGCCTCGAAATCAAAACAAGCGGTGTGCTTAGACGCTCAAGGAAATAGATGTCTCGACTTTTCTAATTTGTTTTTTTCTTCTTCTTCTTAGGAGGAAGTCACCCGGTGACTGCTTTAGTCAGATTTCTGTGGCTACACGTACCAGCCAGTAGGGAGCGCAGAAAAGTGACAGATCTAGCGTGCTTTACTTCTTCCATGCATAGAATTCCAGTTCCACGGGGAAATATTTGCCAGCCACGGCTTCTGTTAGTTTCACCTTACGCCTTTTTCGAACCCGCTTACCGTGGTATTGGGCTTGAGTCGCACTGACATATCACCTCTCTGTCTCACTGATGACATGGTGAGGCAAGGGTTAGTCTCGTCTGACCGAGCTCCCGCCAACTTGTATCCTGTAGGACACGTTTCTCTATTAACGACCGAACACCGGCCCGCCCTTTCCTGCAGCAGTCACAGTAAGTGTTTGTGCGATGAATATATATCACAAGGTTCCCGATTTAGATAGGTGGTCAAAGTAAAGCTCGTGCTCAACCACTGGGTGATCACGTCGTACACACCGCCTCCATGCGGCTCACAGCATCCAACGACCACCCTACCTATAGCTAATGTGATATGGCGGCCAATTTATGCGTCCCTTACTAAAACAACTATTTTTTCTCTGTCCCACAAGAAATCTTATGGCATAATATCAAATTGTCGTTCTCTCCTACTTATTGGTCTTTGGAGCGGCACGGTTGCGGATGCCTCTGCGTTGTGATTTCGAAAGGGGAGGGGGGTGAGTCTCTTGTCTGCACGTCCTGAATATAAAAATCTTTGACTTCAAATAGGCATTTCAAAACACACAGTGTACTGCATTGTAACATATAACAACGGCAATTAGGTTATATGTATGCATGTACCTAGACGAGCGATCGGGTCATAACGGGATACTCCTATTCATTGCGTGCAATAATGAAGGATCCCACTAACCGTTACGTCAGGGAATTTATACGCTGCACAAGTTGAGTAAATAAACAATCCCTCGAGCTCAATAGTGCGCAAAATAAACGCGCCGGACTACAACGTACCGGTGTTAGGTGAGACTCGCCAATGCTTCCCAAAAGGCTAGTTCCAAGGCTTTCTTATTACCTCGTGTTGATGTGTTGATCAGCTTGGGCAGTATTACGCTTACACGACATGTAAACAACTTGTACCTCGTGATACGTTCCCTAACGCAATGAACTGCCGGTAGGGACTCGTATCCCGGAATTTTGGAAAACAAAAGAAAAAAGGCAATGAAAAAAGGCAATGAAAAAAGGAATCGAGAGTTGGCGCTGCATAGTGCTCTTCGTCGCACTTGTCCTTATGGCATATGTGAATAGTGACTCGGAACCCGGAGTCACTCCCCTTATGTGAGACATTAGACTTGGAGGTCATGTACCGACCCAAGGCCAATTTATATTTCGAGGCGTGCAGCCAATACTGTTTGGATATGACTAAAGGAGTGTAGGAGGTGACAGATAATTAAGGGAAAGTAGAGGAAATGAGAGAAAAAGCAACCTCTATATTCTGCTACGTAGGCACTGCATGCAAACTAAGGATGAAATAATCATTCAATAGCAACATCAACCTAAAAGCTAACAAGTTGATCACACACAACATGGTAGGGCCTATCTAATTGTGATGTGGTGTCCCCAGTTGACGCATAAACATAGATAGGCCTAGCCTTGCTCCCTCTTGCCTTTCCTTAGGTTCACTCGTAGATACTAGGTAGCATCATTATCCACCGAATACACCAACTAGAAAGATTTATCCTATTTAATGTTAATGTATATCCTTAAAGGACAAGAGTATCCCACTGTGCATTCTCGGTTCTATGCAATATCAAGATAACAGGTATCTTTAGAGTAGTTATGGCACTGGCATGCAAGGCATGTCACACTACTCCATTCAAGGGAGATGGAACGCTTAATACTTTAAGATTTCACGCAGTGAAATTCATATTGTCTCTATCATCGTACATCTCATTCTGATATGGGGCTGGAACTCATTCATCTCCCTGTTTGATGTAGTGCAACCGAGCTCATATCTTCCCTTCTTCCTCGACGGACTACGTCTAAACGAAACCCAGTTTCCATAACGCCTAACGAGATATGAAAACAAGGAAGAAAAATAAGGGGGAGTTATGGGAAAACCCCCTTAACAAACGTACTAAAAGCTATGTTTAACTTATCACCGCGTGTGTATTCTCAGCTGAGCGTGAGGAAGAATGATCATGGGACCCATCATGTACCCTCCGTAACTAGAAGGCACGCCCGGTAGATGAAGGTTCATCATTGGCTCACCAAATTGAGAATTGGCCAATTCACTCAGCAGCTATAGCCGCTGACACTAGTCAGGCCGTAACCAGTGTATCTTCATATGCTCGTAACCTACGACTGTATCATGTAAAAGACCGACACGGGGTTAGGAAGATTCTATGGTCGAACTACCACTCGAACTCTCCAGTTGCCTTGTGGAAGACATAGTCTTTTCCATTGACGTTGAGCACGCCATCCTTAAGAACACACTTCCTTAAAGAGAGTTAGCATGACGAATATGAAAAGGCCGAGGTATATAGGATTGAAAGCTCACCACTTATTCTTGACGCGCTGCACTTTGTCGTACATGCAGAGCATGATCTGACCTCCCTCTTCGTCATCCTCATTCTCTTCAATGTTTTCATCGGGGTCATCTAGGTCTGAGTTGATTGCGTCCTCATCCGTATCACCCTCTTCATCCTTGACATCGTCATCCGGACCGTCAAATTGAGAGGGTCCAGCATTCGCAGCTGACCTATGATGACGTACGGCCTTGCCCTTGCCGGTGCGCTTAAGTGGTAACATTAAACCACCTCCTTCCATAGCCTTAGCCCTTGCCGCAATTTGTGCATGGAGTAGATTATCTATCTCCACTCGGCCTACCTCGGTGGTCTCGCCATTGCGGGCTTGTTGAAGGAGAATGCCAATATGGCTATCATCATCCCCAGACCCATCAACTTGAGAGTTAGGCGGCCGCTGGCCGTTTGCCATAGCTGTGTGCTGCTGTGCTGCAGGGTTATGCGGTAGGGTTGATCGATATTGCTGTTGGGGATTATTCTGGTGCTGACCAGGATACGCCTGGGGCATTGGTGGATTCGCCACCCTTTGCTGATTCTGTGGCTGTCCCATCAGCCGATTGATCGATGCAGCTGCTCGGTCGCCATATTGATTCTGTAGCTGAGCAATGACACGCTGCTGAGCAATGTTGTTTAAATCACCTTGAATAGGCTGGGGCATCGTATTACTCTCAAGGCCGGGCTCAATCTTAACACCTGGCTCGGTCTTAATGCGAGCATCATTAGTTGGGTGACTGACTGGCATAGGCATGGGCACAGGCACAGGTACAGGCACGGCCTGGGGTGCAGGTGCCTGCGGTTGAGTATAGCCATTCCCATTGACGGTAGGCAGAGGTACAGAGGGCCCAGAAATTGGCTGAGGGACCGGAGCAGTGATGGCAGGAGCTGGGGGTGGTGGATCAGGCTTAGGATCCCACGGAAAGGCAGCTAGCTGTTGCTGCGATAGTTTCTTCTGCCAGCCCTATATTGCATGATGTTAGTCATAAGATAAACAAACGTCTACATATTAAAAGAGACAGATCCAAGAGTCGAGAAAAGACTTATGTGGCTCAAGCATTTTCTGTTGTAGCCTCGTGCCATGATAAGATAACTCAGAGAGGTTCTTAGGAGAAGATATGCGACAGATGAGGCCAAGGTGGAGAGTTAGGAAACGGAGTGGACCACGTGAGTAGTAAGAAGACTGGGGCTCTATGCCCAAAGGAGCCAATAAGCAAAGTCTGAGTCATCGGGGTTCAGTTGTAGGCAGCAGAAGGGATAAAAGCCCCAAATAGTGCCGCCCGCCCCCTCTCGAAACCCGCCAGTTCTCACCACCTTCGGCTGACCGACTCTCTGGCCGCCCGCCCGTGCGCTGGTAACAAAGAAGAACTCCAACCGCCAACCATACTGCATTTCAATCATCTCGGAGTACCCTCTAAATGCACGGTCGCTGAAAATATGTATTGCCATGCGAACAGCTACAAGTTGCTTAGGCGCGCCGGAAAGGTGATGGCTTCAGGGACAGGAAGAAAGTGAATTCATGCTGCTTACCTTCTTCAGTTGCTCCAAGACCATGTCGTCAATACCTCCCTCTTCGAAATCAACCCGCGACGCCGAAATCACATCGTTGATGATTTGCTGGTAGATTCCTCCAACCTGTGAGTTAGACATTTTATCAACTCCGTACCAGTAGTGCGGCACGATTGATGGCGAGTGGCGAGTAGTGCTGTGCTAGGAGGCAGAAGAGCGCGTGGCTAGAAGAACAAACTACGGCGTCGACCTTCCCGGTACGGCAAAGCTGGCAAGTCAAACGCAGGGCAATGTAGCAATAGTACGCCTGGGTCAGTAGAATGTGTAGTTGGTAGTCGAGATGCGTTGGCGTGCGGGAGGGAGACGGGTGTAGGAGGTTGAGATGGAGGACTGGTATGCGACGTTGACCGGATGGTGCAATCAATCTAGGCAAGTAATCCAGTGCACTCGCCGGGTGGTTTCGGCCTGATAATTTCCTCCCCCGGCTACCTCTTAATCTTGCCAGAAGTAAACTTGTAGAATCGTCGTTCAATTTCTTTGCATCTCTAGTAAGTTTTTGCGTATCTGTTTCTTCGTAGTTCTAGTTGCGCTGGTCGTGTTCTTTCGTAATAGCACTGGTGTGTATTGCTACTACTAGGTAATGTTGGGGTCAAGTTGGCTTAGGTCGGTCAGTTCCTAAGGAAATGCTCCGTAGCGCCAGTAGCCTGCTTAGCTAATCCTACCTATCTACATTCTATTCACTGCCTTAGTACAGTACGCTTACTATGTACAAAGTACCCAACCCGGCTAACGATAAGATAAGAACCCCACTACAACAGTACATATAGGTACGTATACCTATTTACTTAGGCAGTTGCGACTATGCTTGTTAGTTGGAGATGGAAGTTGCTCTGTGAATAGTGCTAGATTTAAGCACATATTATCCTTTTCGCTGTATTTATATACTATACCTAATGTTTTGCTTTGATCACATGTTAGGAGCAAAGAACGCATGATCACATTTGAAATCGGCGGTACGCATTTAGTCCACCATAGCACAAGAACAAGTTGACTATCTACTTGTATGCATAAGTACCTGATCTAAGTATGGTCTTCCCATCACGCCGGCCCACCATTAACGCCCACAACCAAACCGGTTAACACAATGGAGCGCCAGCCTGGCTACTCCTGGATATAATAGTACAAATTCTCATAGGTGATCCACGCAAGGACCTTCCCCATGGGCGTTTTTCGTGTCGTAGCTCATGACCAAATCACAATCGTGGGGGAATATCGTCGTCAACGCTTCAGGAATCCCCAACGCCGCGCTAAAGTCAACCTCAAACCGCCGGTACCAGACAATGCCAGAACGAAACTGTATACCTACTGTTGATGTTCGTTGCTTTTGAGGCCACCACGACGGCGAGTCACTTATCGGATCGTCATTTGCTTGGACATCTCTGCCTTGACAGACGAGGCGCCGGAGCTGATGCTAGCACTAGAGCCAGCCCTCTTCTCGAAGATCTTCCAGAATTTCAAGCTCTCATCCGCGGCTATTATAAATGTTAGCTAATTTGTCTAAATCCTTTGCAATGACTGTCTCATCTTACCTGCAGTGGCGAGCATCTGTCCGTCCGGGCTGAGACAGCTGTGGAGAACACGGCTCTCGTGGGCCGGGATCTCTACGTTGCGTACTAGCGTAGGATAGCTCCAGATGCTGAGCGAGTTGTCGGGGAAACCGCTGGAGCTAACAATCTCGCGGTAGCTGGTGCTCCAACGAAGACTGGTAACCTGCGAGCCGGTGTCAATGCTGTTGACACGAGCACCGGATGTTGTGTTCCAGAAGTGAATGTGGCGATCATACGAACCGCCGCCGGTGGCGAGCAAGTTCATATTCCAAGGGCACCAAGCGAGCGCCTTCACAGCCGCCTTGTGGTTGGTCTTGGTGAACTTAGGAACTGCCAAGGAGCGGGCATCCCAGATCGAAACCAAGTTGTCATTGCCGCCGGTGGCGAGCTGAGCGCCATCGGACCGCCACTCGAGTCCACACACCTCGGAGGTATGAGAGACGAGCTCGGCGACCTTGTGCTCGGCAATGCGAACATCGTGGTTGAAGACCAGGCCACTGCGGGCGCCAGTGGACAGAAGATGCTTGTTCCAGCCCATCACACCCACACGGGTATCGTGTCCAAACATGCTGCGAATCTTAGATCCCTCAGCGACGTCCCAGATCTGGACCTCACCAGTGCCGAGACCAACACCGACGTAAGCTCCGTCATCTGACCACTTAACACTGCTGACGTAGGTGTCGGGAGTAGTCTCCAAGAGGCAGCTAACGGAACCCTCGTCCGCTGACCAGACATAAACGTTTCGCTCAAGGCCAATAGCAACCTGGTTACCCGAGCTCCAGTCAAGCAGGTTTAGGTAATAGTCATCGATCAGACCGGGAGCATCCAGAACACGTTCAGGTGCAGTCCCGATACGGCGTCTAAATTGAGCAGAGCCAGCATTAGCAGGCTTGAGGGGTCGGTTGTACTGCTGGCGAAGATCAATAGGCTTGGATGACTCAGGAGGGGCAGGCTTGAACTGAAGAATTCTAGTATTGAGGTTGACACCGCACGCGCTAGCCAGGGAATCTTGATAAGCAACAGTGTTTGGCGATGGGCGTGAGTAAGTGGCCGCATCCTCATCGTCATCGAGGCTAAGTCCTTCCAGGGAAGCAATGGCTGCATCAGTAGCTGACGATAGAATGGAAGACGAGTCGCCGTTGCTGCTCGACTTAGGCCGTGACCTATCCTGGATGTCCAGCTTTCCCGAACCAATGTTAGCAATGGCAGAGCTGTTGCTCCGGTTGGGGATGAATCGATCCGCCGCATAAGTGAGCGTGGTCTTGTTGGACTTCTGGCGCAAAGGTGCCTTCTTGGTCTTGGTGCTAACGGGGGTCTTGGTGTTTCCCGTGCCAATAAGAGCGAAGTCTGACACGCCTAGTTCAAGCGCCTTTCGCGGGGTTGCCACGCATCGAGCGATGTTTGACTTGGGCGAATCGCGGTGAGAGGAACGCGAGTTAGACTTCGCGAAGTGTGAAGACAGATTTCCTCCATACACTGACTTGTTGGCCCGAGTTACGTCATGATACTTCTCAGGGGTGTAAGGCGATGAGTTAGCGGGGGCAGCGATGGTAGCTGTGCGTTGACGGGGGGAAGGGGTCAATGGCATGCGACCACCTGCAACCCGGGAGGAGAAAAGCCCCTTATGGGACTTTATGGGTGTTGCTACCGCAGCTGTGGCCATAGTGTCTGATTGCCTATAATATGACTAGCTTAATGGTATCCTGTCGATGTATATCTGAATGCCTCGAAGTTGCACAGGTTCAATGAATCGAGTGAGCTCCAAGAGACTCAACTGAATGGTTCCTGGAATTGTATTGTGGTTAGTATCTGCTGTTGTTGTAATGCTCGATAAATCGAAGCGTGACTTCTGGAACAATGGCTCGGAGTCGGAAGGCGATCAGATGGCTGAGGCAGCGATGAGATCTAGTGGACTCGAGAATATTGTTTGCAGGCTTCAGGTGAAGATTGATTTTGTAGATAGATGTAGTGGTATAGAGGGAGCTTGAGTTGAAGATTGAGGGTTTGATGGTAAGAAGGAAGAAAGATTTCTATAATTCAGTTCATGATGGGAGCTCTTTTATTTACATTGAGTGTGGGGCGTTGATGGGGCAACACTGTCTGTGGTCTACTCCCTTCCCCCTTCTCATGGTACTCAATGCCCCACGGCTGTCTCTACAGCAATTAACCCCACCATTGTCTCGCTACTGCTCAGTGCCTGGTCGACACTAGATAGTGGACCTTAGCCAATTAATATAGATCCACCTTTCTTTCCATTTTGGGAATGCCAATGGCCATTTTAGGTTCATGTAGCGTCGTAGCCTGTACGTATGAGGTCTTCACTGGTTTCGCCTCCCTGCACTGCCACAAGGAACCCGTTTGTCTTGCCTGAAGCCCTGCTTACTCACAGCACTGTACTGTGCAGTGCAGTACATCTATGCCTACCTAAGCCTTAGAGGTACTAATTGTTTCCTAACATTACCCAAGTCAATCCTTGATCTTGATATTCATTACCCATACCCAGCCGGGCTACTGTTAGATAGCCAGCGGCCAACATACTCAGCTGAGTGTATACAGTACATTCATTTATTCTGTTCGTTCCATCCGCAAATAGTCGCAACTTGGCTCCAGGGTTGGCGGCCTGCAGCCCATTGTTGTCGCCGTTGCCACCACATTCAGATGTCATGGTGATGGGGACATAGTGGGCGGTTCCTCTTGTCGACTGGTATAGATCGTGCACGCATCTAACTAAATACATCTAGAACCTACCTGGACCAGGTACCTGCGACCATGGCGCATCCCTCAACACCGTCTGCATCTTCGCAGTCTTTATTCGGAGGTCCGGTCAACTCAACTCACTTCCCATCCTCGGCCACCGCCTCTGCCACCACCTCGGTACCCTCCCTCACTCCTTCGACTTCTAACGTGCCGACCCCTGTTTCTGCTGCCTCCTCGGGAAACACATTTGTTATGCCTAATTCGCCTTTGAAGAATAGGGCTATGATGGATGGCTACCGACCTAAAGTCACTCGAACCCTCGGCCAGCGGCCTGCATGCCTCGTCAATGCGTCGGTGACATACTGCGGTGATAACCGCATCTATGCCTTTGGAGGCTTTGACCAGTACACAGACGAGGTCTACAATCACGTCCTCAAGCTTGATCTTTCCAGCCATCAGTGGAGTCTGGTTGATAACTATGGGGACATTCCGGGTGTGAGAATGGGTATGTGCTACTACCAGACCTCATGTTGAAGTACACTAGGCTTACTCGTCGGATTGTAGGACATACGGCTACGCTGTACCAAGGTGACAAGCTTCTGGTTTTTGGCGGCGAGAATGAACACCGCACCTATCTTTCGGATCTCATCATCTTCGATCTCCAAACAGCAAACTGGACGCAACCCCCAGTTACTGGCCCTCTACCCAAGGGTCGAGCGAGACACGCCGCTGTCCTCCACGAAGACAAACTATTTATCATTGGTGGTATCACTGGTCATGACAACTATGTATTGGATGATATATGCTACCTAGACCTCAAGACATATACGTGGTCCAGGTCTTGGCGATTCGTCCCAAGATTTGATCACTCAGCGTATATATGGTGTGTGTCACCTCCATGTGGACGGTTCATTGATACTAACTATGTATAGGGCTGATCGAGTCTGGGTCTTTGGGGGTCTTAGTGGAGATATGGACAAGGTTAGCGAATTATGGTGGCTTGATCTTAAGGGCAGCCCTGCTTTCGATTCACCACCTCACATCGGTTCGACCTCGGACAGACATGCAGTCATGAGCCGCGCGGCAGATCCGTCCCGCCCTATTTATTCCATGGGCACGACTACGGCTGTAGGTGCCTCTGGATATGCCGCTAATTCGAGAACGGCCCAAGTCAGCACGCCATCTTTCCAACTCAAAACATATGCCCCCATGGCACCAGGTGCTGTGTCTTCTCTGAAATTTGTCTCCGGTCCCAATGTACCTTCTCAAGTGCCTGGAACCCACTTTCATATTTACTCATCGGGCACCTTGCTTGATTTTGTAACCCCGGCTACCACAATCACATCAAAAGAATGCTCTTTGTCGGCTTTGGACTTGGCATCACTACGATGGCAAAAACTAGCAGAAGGTCGTGAGATATTCAAATCAGGTTTCCGTTGGCATTACTGTACCATGAATGAAGATGGCACAAAAGCTTGGTTACTAGGATGTCCAACTGACACTACGAATGATATTGGTTCAAACGGGTATGAGGAGTACCTGAGTGACATTATGGAGGTAGATTTGCGACGTTATGGCTTCCTAGGAAATAACTTTGTTTCAGAGTCACGATCGGAGCTCACTCGCCCCTCATCTCACACACGAGTGCAGGAACAGCCGTCAAAAGGACTAGGTCTCGATCTTGCGAGGCTCTTCAACCAACCCCCAGAGACGGGCAGCGGGACTGATTTTATCATCACCGCCCTGGCTAGCGATTACGAAGATGACGACATGATAGCATCTGGTCTGATTCGTGCCGGAGAAGTGCCCGATGACCGGAACTGGCTTGCGCCAGATGCCCCAACATCGCCACCTATCCATGTTCACAAGCTCATCCTCCAGGCTCGTTGGCCTCATTTCGAACGCCTTTACAACTCACAAATGGCCGAATTCCACACCAAAAAGATGCATATTCCAGAACCCTACTCCGTTGTGAAAGCGTTCCTGTTCTACCTCTATACAGATAGCATTCATGCTAATGATGGGGTCACAGACCTCTCTGACGTGGCTGGACTGTTGGTATTGGCTAACATGTACAACATACCACGCCTTCGGCTACTCTGCGTGAATCGACTTTCGAAAGAGCTTGATGTTGATCACGCGTGTATCATCTGGTACTGTGCAGGTCAAGCAAACGAAGATTGGCTGCGCAAGAGAGCTGCGGCTTTTTGCCTAACACATTGGGGTCGCATCGTCCGCACCGAGGGATTCTTGAGACTTCCTCGCACGGCCTTGGTTGAACTGTCTCAAGAAATTGATATGGAAGGTAGAGTTATAGCCGGCGAGGAACTAGACTTCGTCGAAAGCTACCGCAGCCGAAACGACAACTGGGGCCCTCGGAAAGATAGCGTCAGTAGTGATCGCACCCAGTTGCCCTCTGACATGGAAGATGATTCTGAAGGCATGGATATGGCTTAAACCCTCTCACGTTAGCCAACTAATATGGGAAAACCGACCGAGATCTTGTGGGTCAAGATGATATTTGTGTACCTACATTTCGTCTACCTTCCCCCAGCATACCGCATGACTAACGACGATGGGAGGCTTGTTGTTTTCGATTCCGAACCGGCGTTATATGGGTTTTACTTGCCGGGTGAGATAAGCTATTACACATACAGAGCGAAATCACGCATTCAAGTCGTGTTCCGAATATTTTGTTATTGCCAATAATCTACAGACGAGCTTGCTCGGGTGCCGGCGTTGGGGTGAGATTGCTACTTCTGGGTTAGGTGTTGTGTTATGCGAATTCGCTAGGGAACATGGCTACTATACCGTAAGACGGCGTTGCTGTAGGCGGCACTAGTGTCCTTCCGTTACTGATGATGAATTACAACGTTCATGAACTTGAGATTCCACTTTGCCTACTCGCTTTACGTGACCGGGATCGGGACCAGGACCTACTGCGTAATAGAGCGTCATACATTGCTTAGCTCCTGTCATTGACAATCATATACATGAGGGGCACTAACACTAACTTTCCTTCACCTACATCATAGTACCTAGTATGTCTAGTATCGATATATAACATGTCCACTACCTAGCCAGCCTGCCTCCTTATCAATGATGAAAAGGACACAGTAGCCTTTATTCTTACTGAGCCCCTTAATCCCCCATCCATACCTTCATCCTATCTATAGAGAATAGTTAGTTAGGTAGTTAGTAGAGCCAGAGCCAGCCCAAAGCGCTCTCATAACCGACTGCGTGTTATGCGCACGTTAGATAGATAGATGGATGATATTCCCTGGACTCCGGGGATCAACAGTCTGACTCGCGGGACTCGCATCGAGCTAGGGATCTCCGCGTGCGATCATTGCCCTTCGCGGTCTAATACCAACGATGATCGCCCGCCGATGACAACGGTTAGGCAGGTGGGATGCCGCGGTGTTTATATTAGGCTGCCTTGGTTCGCACATATCTAGTCTATAATACAGAACATGTACATGCCTGCTCGGTAGCCGTTCTCCCGTTAGCTGTAGGCTATCTTATACATACATAAAAGACTTCTAGGCTGCAGATACATGCGACCGATCGTTCAATACCGGTGGGCACTTGTATGGTATGCTGTAGATGTATCTTGTCCCCTTCAATCGTTATGACATTATGCTATCGGTGATGCTGGTACTTTGCTTGTCCATATTCTAGCCAATCGGCAGTAATTAATTAAGCTTCCAAAGACTTATATCTGCGCATAAAAAGATTCTATTTGATAGCACCGGTATCATAAGTAGGGAAATATATGTAATGCATCGACGTATTAATCATGAGGCAGAAAAGCTTCTACCCTATGGAGTTAAAGTAAGGAATTAACAGAACGCTATAGAAATATCCATTCCATGCAAACCGAGCAGCATGCTGATCCATAGCCAGAGGAAGATCAACTACGCTACATAGGCGTTGGAACAGTGCCTTTTTCCCCCCCNTGATCGTGTACCAATAACAATAGTGGCTTAACCACTAAGTCAGCAGCGTAACCGGAGAATTGTAACTTCTGGTACCGTGACTTAGGAAAACCTCGCCGTCTCGAAACCTAGGTATTCATTCTAGAGCTTTTCGCTTGCGAATAGCTATGAAACCCATGGGATAGAGCTTGGTTGGGAAGAATCAAAATGATGGGGACGAGCTTTAGGTTTTGTCTGTTCGCCATCAACGAGCCGTGGGGCAATAGGGATACTCTCATGAGAGAAATGATCCGCGTTCTATCGTAGGAAATATCCAGAGGGGTGTCGTGGTATGCGTGGTCGAAAATCAACCGCATCGCTATATCCATCCTCGCATCACCCGTCTTATTTCTGTTCCATATCCAGCATCCACTCTTTTATCTATGCCATTCTTCATTTTCTTTTCCCTTGATGATTTGGTACAGGTGGTTTTGACGGGTGATCGCGATTATCCATCCTATTTTGTATAGTCATAAGTCGTAGCTTCCCTCCCCGAAGTTGGCGACAGAGGATTTAGTAGACTTCTAAACGAAGGGTGAGAGTGAAGAGCCGATTCATAAGTAGACCATCATGCTGAAAGAGCAGAAACTCCTGAAATGAGAAGTATGAATGAACTTTTCCGAACCTACAATTCGAAGCGTAAAAAGGAAATAAGCAGAGGAAGGGGTATCCGGTATCCAGTCTATGTGTAGAATTCTATGGTGTACAGTTGAAACGAGCAAGATTTGAGAGTTGATGAGAGAACCCAAGCCGGCTCGGAAAACGAACCGACGTCGTTTCGGGGAAGATAACAGATGGCGAGGGGCTGGCCCGGCAGGTGCTGGTTATAATCGGACAAACAATGTACGTCGTGAGATTCACGCGCACAGTGTCCTAAACCCCCTCACTTGACCGCAGAAACTCGATTTGGGATCGATTGGAAGATGAGGTGCTTCACATCTGCATTTCTTCACCAATGCCAGGCAATCCGTGTGCGAGGTTGCCCACGTTGAAGGTCATCTGGTTATTAGATAGGTTCGCTCGGATGCTTGCCGCTTGGGCCTGAATTTCACAAGCTGACGAATGTTGTTTGTGCTGGGTATCTGATTAGCCTTACGTGTCATGCGGGTATCCATATTATGTGCAAATTTCTTACGTATTTCAGCCCATTTTGGTTCTTATAACGCTTATGACAATACTCGCACTTATGAGGCTTCTCCTTCTCCATTCCCGTTTCGCCGGGATATGGTGCCGAGGTTTCAGGGTTCACAATTGAGAAGGTACCGTCACCATTCTCATGAAGTTGCTGGTTCTGGTGACCATGTTGCTTGTGATATCTGCAGCCGCGATTAGCAATAGGCACTGGGACTTGATGAAAATTATCACAAAACTCACTTCAGGCCGTTTTGGTTCTTGTAGGCTTTCTCGCATCCGATAACCGGGCACTTGAACGGCTTGTCCTCCTCTGGCGGCATCGTGAATGTTTCAGGATTCGCTATGGCCCTCTGTAAGGCAGCAAGGTGAGTAGGGTCCATGTGAGGGAATTGGCTCTGGTCGAGACCGAACTGCGCCATCTGCTGCTGAAGAACCCGTTGTTGGTTGGCCGAGGAACCACCGGGGCTATACAGTCTCTTTGCCGGGTCCTGGATGAAGTACTCTGACAGAGCCGAGGTATTCAAATTCCCGACTGCGCTATTGAGATCCATGAAATCAAGAGAGGAATTATCCATCATACTGTCAGATCCTATCCCGGATTGGTTGGTCGTGAGCGTCGGAGTGTTCACGGATGATACGGTAGGGTTGTTCTGGTAACCATACCCGGTGGTACCGGGCGTTGGCGGCTGAGAGGTTCTTAGGGCCTGTGGCAGGCCTGAGCTATTCAACTGTAGCTGAGGTCTTTGCTGACCAAACATCTGTCGCGTCTGCTGGATTGTCCTGTGGCTGCTATCGTCGATTTCCATTATTCCGAGAGCATCATCCATCTCCATATCACCTACGGCATCTAGGTCATCATGGGACTGCATGCCACTCAGTTGAGGCTGCTTACTGGAATCCATACCCATTGCTTGCCTGGCTCCATGCAGACCACCGAAGCCCATACCGGAACTGCTGCTGGCCCCCACTATCCGGTTCGGTTGGCCGAAGCCTACCTGGCCTTGATTCTGGAAGCCCTGCGAGTCTGGGCGGCCGGTGCCTATTGATATAGAAGGTCGGCTAGTGGCGGAGAGCCTGTGTGGCATACGAACTCCATTACCATTCCGGCCACCCTGGGTATTTGCCCCGGTATGAACAGTTTCGTAATGACGTAACAAGTCATGCATGGTGTCTAACTTTAAGTCACAACACACAAAATCTCGGAGATATTCCGCCTCCATCTTCGGAATGTACGAATTGGAGTGGAAGGACGGAGATTGGGCTAGGCCTGCAAATGGTGAGGTACCGGTCATCGCAAGACTATCGTGAAACACATGGTCAGCACATGGCCAGTCTTCAGGGTGTGGATATGGCTGGGCAGGAATGTCTAAGAATCCAAGATGTGTCTCAGATGTGCCCCTTCAGAGTGTGAAAGGGGGAGTCACATGCACGAGGGATAGGTGCTTCAAGAAGGGAACGACTTACTCATCTCTAATGAAACTTCCGACGGACAGGCCACCCCAACTCATCCCGTTCATCAAACTGCCGGCCATGCTCTCGCGCCGCCCTCGATTCGCATTTTCACGGTTCGGATTGATCATGGAGATCGGCTTAGGGCCAGCACTCACGAAGGAGTCCTGGCGACTACGGCCGACGGCCGCGTCCAGCGCAGGACCAGTAGTCATAGCGTCGTAGGCAGAGCTGTAAAAATCCGGCTCGTCGCAGGGTGCTAGAAATTCGAATTCAAGATCCTCAACAGGGCTGAATGGTGCAGAGTGTGTGTTGCAGACGTCAGGTGGGCCGGTGATGTGTATGGGTTTGGAGGGTGGGCAGTGGGAGTGGATGCGATCAGTCAGACCGGAGGGATCGACAGGAGTAGTCGGTTGTGGCGAAGGGGAGGGAGACGAAAGAGAATGCGATGAAGCGGGAGTGGGAGCAGCGGTTGAGGCAGCAGCAGCGACAACGGCG
>JAPESX010000930.1:0-12918 GCA_029590615.1 Nemania bipapillata
ACTACTAAAAAATAACTAACGTAAAAARTTTACTATTAGTTTTAAGCTTTATACTTAAACTTACACATTTTTTTAAAAAATTCCTAGTTTGCTAAAGTTTACACTTAATTTAGGTGGGGTAAAAAGCAGAACTTAAAAGGGTTTAAGGGGGTTAGCTAACCTGCTCCTACACTGTAGCCACTTTCTTGGCGTTACCCTTGATTTAGGCCCGTACTTCTGTACCGAGACTGCGATGCTGTACATCTGTACTGCCTATGTAGTATCTCGCGTAGGCACTAATTATACTAGTTCAGTGCTATATAAGTGTGGCAGGCAGGGGTGAAAGGTCTGCTGGGTCCCGTTAGTACCAAGGCAGCATACGATACAGTAACTTAATACCCGTCCTGGGAAAATGGAATAATTAACGCACGTCGCTTACAAGTAACTAACTCTAAATTATATATAAAAAGGTGTACATCTACATATGCATGGTATACATAATAGCCTACAATTGCCACAAGACGTCTTGTGTATGTACGTATCTCTCTCGTCCTTTCTGATCACAGATGAAAAATCACAACTCATATTCAGAAATTTTGTTGAGATGCAAAACACTACAGTTGTGTTACACTATGCAACAGGTATTAGGTTGCAAGGTATCTTTCACCCGGTATAAGTACCTCTGTTTCCCCAGCAAACCCAGTAGATAGGTGCCTATGGGGGAGGGTGGATGCGACAGTGCGAGAGAAAAACAGAGGGCCGGTAAGGGTGGGTGAAGTATGTATACCTACTATCAAGTAGGTATCTAATCTACAAGAATATGGCATGAGATAAGCACGATCAGACGCATAGGCCAATTAGGCGGAACTTTCTAGTGGAGCCGTGNCGCACCCTTCTCTGTGGGTACATCGGAATAGCTCTAACGATTCGGCCCTGTTTGCTGCTCTGGTAAGCCCTGGTCACTTTTGCCACGCCTGGTTGGACAGCGGTAGCCGGCCCACTTCCTTGCATCTCTGGGTCGCTAGAGCTGGGGTTTGTACAATTAGGTATGTATGTTCACTGCCTATTTGTAGTGTATGTATACTACGTAGCATTAGTACCAGGCCCCAGGGTTTCCTGCAGTTATGACGGAACCATGGAATCGTATTCCGTAGGGTGGTTTGGGTGGTATATATATACATCCCGCAGGCACTCTCAAAGAAAGGGAATCCCCCGACTGGGCAGCCCAGTATATGATCCTACATACCAACGTGGATCCAGGATATCCGACCTGATTCCACAGTCCAGTTAACGGGCGTGTTTGAGCAGACCATTCACGTAAATGCGCATTTTATTGCAAGTCGGACAAGTTCGCCTTGAGTATGGAGGTAACAGAGATATGGACAGCTACGACAAAGTTACCTACATGTAGTTCACATGCCACGAGTACACTCCCAATTTGGGTATCAGTGCAAGCTAGCCATGCTAAAGGTGTCTTGGTGGCAAAGGAACTTGAACCTACGCACTATCTAGAACTAACTATATCTAGCATCCATGTGGGGCAAGGGAAACAAATGGGGTAAATTAGTTCCGATCTCCTTGTTCCATCTCTAGTCCGCCCTCCGTCTTTCGCCCACCGAACGCATGTTATCCAGCATCATACCGAATACATACATACATACCATACCCATGCATGTATGCATCTTTTTTCAGCCATGGTGTTGGACTGCTACATATAGGTATATACTTCTATTTAGCCAGCACTGCAGACAGTAGTGGTAGGTATAACACAAATTTTGTGCTATGTAATTTTCAATCTAAATGTTAAAACCAGGAATACGCTAGACGCCAGATGTAGCCGCCACATGCAGTATAGCTTAGATATATGCATAGCTACTAAGTTCCTAAATGGGGGGCCAAAACTTCGTGCACGAAAGAAAAAAACTGCGTGTTGCTTGCCCCGACCCAGCCTGGNCGGGTGCACAGCACCCGCTCATTTCCACAACTGTTTCGAAACAAACCCAGCTAGACTTATGTAAGGTAGTCGGTGGTATATACATAGGTAGGTAGTTAAATGTGAAAGCTAGCCACGCTAGTCACCTCACGAGCAATCATCGTGGCCAGCAAACATCAGGCCACGGTAATAAAGTTTATATACTCCAATGGGAGGGAGAACCGTTAGACTTTACCGAGAATCGAGGTCGCACTTGGGTGTGCCATACCGCATTTGTTCGCATCGAGGGTCGGTCGGTACCTAAACAAGCACAAACACATCATTGCTGCGATCTAAGGAATCTCATCACCCCCCCAGTCCCAGTCTCATCAAGCGTCTCACAGTGTTCGCTATACCTAGATCTTCTAGATCCCACGGATCTCAACCGTTTTCTACACCTATGCTCTGTGCTTCATGTGCACCGCGCAGACAGGTATACATACAATTCCTACTGTATGGTAGTTGTCGGGCAAAATAGACGAAAAAGAGGGCAAATTGCAGGGAGGCAAGCAAGCGTGGAAGCAAGCTTCGTATGGAAAAACCCCTGTCGACAAGGGCACAACCTTTTACATGTACCTTCCTTTATGAGGGACCGCGCTTGATAGGGGGATCGAGGTAGTCTGCTCCTGCCTCGGAACGATGTCCCTGGTTCTGCCTTCTGCCCTAGTGATGGTCGAGCCCATGAGATTGGAAGCACAGTGTTGGCCACAGTGTCATGCATCATGCAACCAATCAGACAACCGCCATACAGAGTACTGAATACAGAACACAGAATACCACAGCCCGTCCCATGATCCGACGGTTCTTGCGATGTGACCCTCCTTCACTGTATTTGCCGTCAAATCATCCAGATCTGCTGGGTCACTCGGCACTCGGGTCAGTGCTCGGGTCAGTACTCGACGGGTGTGTGAGTGTGTGGATGGTCATCTCATCTCTATCAGTCCGTCTTTGTGTCGAACAAACAATCGCGCGCTACTAATACATAAGCACGCTGCAGTGCACCAACATCCAACATACATATATGTGCAAGTACCTACACCACATACTAGTAACTAGGTATGTACAGACAGTACGTGCAAATACAGTATTGCTTGTCCAAAGTGCATCATCCATGCCTCATTCGGCCCTCCCTTCGAGTCAGAAATGCAGCAAGAATGCATCGCCGGCGTCCTAGCTAGGTATTTGTGTCACCGGATGACACACTATCATTAACAAACGGGAAGGGGATGGATGAATGTATGGGATACAACACCGTACACAACATAATCTGTATCACAAGTCTATCAGCATGGTCCTTTTCCCTCTCCCCGAAACCTGGTAGGTAATTATGACACGTCTCGGCTGAATTCTTGCTCGCCACCTGGTGTACTGACTGGATGACCCAGCACGGGTACACATACTATACAGTATGTACAAGATATATGTACGGGGAGGGGGAGACCGCCTATATCGGTATTCCTATGGTCCTTGCATTTGTCCCCCAAGGCAACGTTTGGTCCCAGCCGACCGGAACCCTCACATCAATTGGTCGGTGCAGCAGTTAATCGTCTAGGTGGGTATAACGTAGGACTCTTACTACCATTACACATACTTAGGGCTTTAACTAGGTCCTCGTACAAAAACACTAATCGGTAACTTCGTAGTAAGGCTGGCTGTTACTCAAACAACCACTAATTCTTGGTAACTGAGTAGATATATCATGTTTTGCATTGATAAGTCTTCATCTTGCAACCTCGAGGTTTCAGCACAACCAAGGACAGAATTTACTATGCAGACAACTAACTTCATATGTATCGTTATTGGCGTAGTCATCAGGTGTTTAAGAAAGTAAAACATCGTCTGCCAAACTCCGCGGTGTTAAGAGGTGCCGATCTCATTCATCGAGTCATAGATGTTCGTTGTATTCGCGCTGTGGCTTTTTTTTTTTCACCGGCCTATCCATACTATCAGGTGACTCGAATTTTGTGACGGGACGCAGCTATTAGAAAAACTAATCGACATCTCTTCCCCAGCAACTCTTAATAACCTAGTTCTAACTTTAACTTCCTGTTGACAAATACTTTGTGGCTGGGCTTAGCGAGTGGCTAGTACGGACTAAGCTCAGTCGGATGAGAACACATCCGGAACAGCCACGATATCTGCCACGTGTTGTTAGCTTCATTTTTTCTTTAAACTAGGCGGTGGGTCGTGTCAATCCAATATGTAAATTTCAACAATGCCATGCTAGGTGCTATTACCGAGATACTACTATGTATTTTCTCTCCGCTGAAAAACAATTCATCTTAGAAATCATATATTACATAGAAGACCTCGTCAATAAGAGTCCAGATTCTTTTTAGAGAACGACCGACATTTACAGGTACCTATGTCTTATTAACGCGTATGAGCGAGAAACTAGCGCCAAGTATTATTTATATCATCAAGTCCCAAAATAAGCTCTGGAACTCAACGGTCAACATGGGCATATGCAACAGTTATTTTCCCGATCATATGTCTCAATGAAAGAAACATCACTCTGCGTATTTCAGACGGAGATCATATCCGTGATGACGATCTCCCTATTGGTCCTCCCTATCCGCCCTCTAGCTTCCTACTAAAAACATATGAGCCACATAGATCATAGGTAAATGACCAGTTCTTCGTCGCCCCAGGTTTCACATTGAAATCCCATATGGCACAACGTGGAAATACG
Organism: Nemania bipapillata; assembly: GCA_029590615.1. Classification (NCBI taxonomy): domain Eukaryota; kingdom Fungi; phylum Ascomycota; class Sordariomycetes; order Xylariales; family Xylariaceae; genus Nemania; species Nemania bipapillata. Next base: position 4,644 of record JAPESX010000930.1, read on the forward strand.
AATTAAATTCATGTTTAGATAGACCACGACACGCAGATGTTACTCGCAATATCAAGCAACAGGTAGTGGCGTCGTTGCAATGTTCGTGTTCCGCCTTAGAGCCTCGAATAATTGTATCACCTGACAATTCAATCTTGCGATATAATTACACCCCGAGTAAATATCAACTGCCACACTGTTCGAAATGAACTGTAGTTGTTATTAGTACCCAACCCCCTTGCCAAAACGTGGCGGTCGTCCAAACGTTTTCCCTATTCCCTCGAGGCGACAGGACGCTCTATTCAGGGGTGGCCTTGTTTTCTCGAGCCGTAGAGTAGCAAAGTTTCTATTCTGCCGAAAGAAACAAGCCCGAATCGTAGTACACGTCTTCGAATCCGAGAATGACAACGAATACAATAAGCCCAATCGACGGAAAAGGCCGAGAAATCGGCGCGTTGGGACAAAACACCACACTGTTGGAAACAGAGTACCGTACATACGAGACAAACACCCCCTTCATCTGGGAGTCGCTTGGGTATACATACATACATACATACATACATACATACATACATACATACATACGTTGGTTCGGTACCGACACACCTTGCTGCGCGCTCGGGAAACACCGCAAAAGTCCTCGCACCGTACACGCTGTCCTGGGTCCCATGGGACTATTCCGCTCGACGCTCTCCGCATAGCACTATGCAAGTTAAGCAAATTATGTCTGTCACAGCATCCCTTGCCTTGGGTTCGAACCACTACTACGGTGAACCGATGTCCATAGTTTGCCCCTGGCACGTCGCTTCCAATGATTGAACTGCCGGGATTGGATGTGGAGGCTGTTGAGATGTGATTGTTTTCATACTGACGCAACTGACATTTTCTATGAGTTTGTTTGACAATCTCAGAGGTTGTTAGCGATATGCCACAGAGCTTAGTGTAATAGTCTCCCTTGCTTGACTAGGCCAGGTATTTAATAGGCGGGGGCAAAAGTGCCTACAGTATCTGAAGGATCAATAGAAGGCTGTGTGTTTGTTGGCTAGCATCTCGCTCCAAACTCAAGTCGGTTAGAACAGCAAACTTATGTGCTGCCCTAGTATTTCTAGACGGTGCAAGCATCTTATGGATGATGATTAACGTCAGCAGCATCTCAGGTGCTTGAGAGGGAAGTAAAGGCTTTGAAGACTCTGAAATAATAATCATATATTTTGGTTGTACATAATATCATATCAAAACACCTGTCACAGATACGTAGTACAGTAGGTATTCACAGGGAGATACATGAGCTTGACAAACTTCACTAGACAATTTTCTTCAAAAAAGATGGCCTTGGCAATTGTAGTGATTACTCATGAAGTTCCCAATCCCAAATCTACCCACATCTTACAGAAAATTCCTCGTCCGCCACATCATAAATTAGGCCTATTGTTGCAGGTTAGCCCAGGTTTATCGCACTTCTCAATAGCTCCTTCATATGTCTGAGTCCTCTCGTCTTAACTTGAAACTACAGAGATGAGAGCTGGCACTGACCGATCAATAGCGTGACCAGAATCGTATCCCGATCAAAGTGAGATCTGATCAGTCTAGATTGTAATTTTTAGACCATGACTAACTTTGTAAGAGAAGCGTGCTGCCGATGGCTTCGTCGATCTGTATCTCTTGTTATGGTCAGGGTATCTCTCCCTGGCAGTATGATGCGTCGCGATCTCAGCCAAAACTCCAATATCAATTCCCTGCGCCCTCGAGTAGTCTTTGGGATATACTAAGGAACGCCATTTCATATCCATCATGTTTCCCCGTTTTGATTCTCGGTGACTCTTGGCTCGCGCCTAACCGTAAGCCTCCTGCGGAAGCGTGTAAATGAAGAGTCCGAGCTCGTCGACGACTCGGTGGCGTGAGTTCGCACGGAGGTCTGGCTCATCCGCCGATTATCGACTGGTCGAAGGGCGTCTCGAAGGGCGCGATTGTGGTATCCCTTTGCCCAATCCTCGGCACTTTTGTCGTTCGCGCGCGGGCCCTTCAAGGCGATATTCGCATGTTTAGATACGAGTTCTTCAACGACGGCGATGTGCATGCGCTCTGTTGCGGCTGCAATCGGAGTCTGGTCATTGCGCCCGGGTGAATTTACTTCTGTCTTATAGTCGGGATGTAGTAGAAGCTTGACAACCTCTAGGTCTCCATGCAATGCGGCGGTGTGGAGTGAGGTATTGCCCAGGTTGTCCCTCTGGTTGGTGTCAGCGCCTCGCCTTAGAAGCATCTCGATAATTCGTCGCCGGCTGATCTGTCTCTTTCGGTTGCTGTCTGACGATCTCATAGCGACCGCGACTTGCAGTGGTGACTGGTTTTTGGCTGATGTAATATTGGGATCAGCGTTATTATCGAGGAGAAACTCTACCATCTTCTCGTTGTCGTTTTCACAGGCCATCCAGAGAGCAGTTTTGCCAGTTGCCTCTGTATAATTTATCAAATCTAGCTCTGGCTCACCGCCAAGAATCAACCTTGCGATGGCTATGTCGTGGCCGTTACGAGATCGTGTCTGGGGACTCACTTGACATCTATGCAGTGCGGTCTGGTTCAAGCTATCCACCTCCTTGAGACTCGCCTTGCGATTGATCAAGAATTCGAAGATGTCTGCGTGTCTGTGCTCAGCCGCTATCAGTAAAGGGGTAGATCCATCACTGTCCGGCGTGTCGATCTGCTCGACCTCGACCAGCATCTCTCTCAAGACTTCGATTTGGCCGTCTCGTACTGCTGCATGAATTGCAGAAGTTCCATTGATGATACTGTCGAATCTGAAGTCAGGAGACTCCACGTTGAAAGCCAGATGGGTCTGAGTCCTACACCATGCCAGAGCTTTAGACTCAGGGTCATCCGTGTCCTCCCAGTTAATCTGACGGCTGACTTCTGCATCTGAATTACTCGAGAGCTCTCTCTCCACATGCCTTTTAAGATGTCGAGCGTCGGCTGGTCTGCTAAGCGTTTCCAGGGTCCTAACCCAGCGTTTTACAGCTTTCAGGTAGAGCCCATAAGGCCGCGGGCTTAGATTTCCCAACAGAGTTGCTGCTCTATTTAGAAAAAATTCGGCACGTTCGAGTTGTGTAGCGTCGTTGATACGCTCAAGACTACCCCCGGTCGTATAAAGTTCGCCAATTTTCAACATTATCCGCCCTTTTACTTCGTCTGCTAGCATCACATCATTAGCCAGGGTTAATTCATCTCGTTCAACGATATTCTCGAGCAATTTAGCAGCCTCGAGGCGTCGTCCTAAGGTGAAGCACTGAAGTAGGTAGTCGGCCTGTTTTTCCACTAGTAAGGCGTCCTCTCGGACATCTTCGGCAGTAAGAGTCTTGTGCTGGTTTAGCCCACGATGAATGTCGATAATGTTTCCCTGCTCGGTAGCAGCTTCAAGAAATCGCTGCTCCGACTCTAGGTCTGCGACTTTATTTTCATACCATTGAAGTTCACTTTTTCTTGCTTCATCCAGTATTGACCAGAGGGGTTTAACTCCAGTTGAAATACTTGTTGCCTCGGTAGGGACACCGCGGAGCATTGCATCGACCTCAATTCTGACGCTCTTCAACCTATCGTAAGGTTGGTATGGTGGTGCAGCTACCTCCTCCTCGTGACTGAAATGAGATGTTCGCTCCCTAAGTCGAGACAAATATGTGATTAGTTTCGGCAGAGTGGCAAGTCATGATTCGTAAAGTAGACTTACCATGTTAGGGCCTGGATTGTCGTTTGCAATATCATTGTCCATTTGAGAATAGCGGACTCGTGCTCTTTGATAGCGCGATCTACCATGAGCTTTCTCAATACAGTCTCTAGCTTCGGTATTACTCCATTATCTGGGGCCTGCGGTAGTTTTTCAAGGATCTTCGCGACCTGGGACTTAGAACCTTCAACTATAGTATAGATTAATTTGATAGGGTCATCATCGGTGTGTTTCATATTAGGATCTTTAGCAACTGCTTCGACTAGACTCAGGACCTTCTGTAGCGCATCGATAATGGCTTTCATTTGCACAAGCCAGTCCTGGATATCCCGAACATCATCGCTGAGATCCTTTATGAATTTGGCCAGCCGATAGCTACAGTCCACGATGCTAACCCCAGACGCTACCAACTGGAGTACATCGGCCCAAGCCATGATAGACGTGTACCAACTGTGACCCAGCGAGATTGAAATTGATCCATTCGTTTCTGACAGTACGGGCTCGTTTTTCGTTCGGTGGCAGGAAATGAAAATTAAAGTGCAACTTGGGTGGTAAAGAGGTGCGGGGAATAACTAGGTTGGCTACCTCAATACGACACGCGTTGATACGGCGTAGTTCGCATGGAGATGTGTGTTTCATCCATTCATAATGTTTGCACTAGTCATCAGATCCGACCCGTTTGGGTGAGGGATCGAGCGATCCCAGCTCAAGTGTATTTTCAGCTGTAAGCATCACTTTAAGTAAGAAGAGGTGTCACAGTACCAGCAATAACTTACTCGTGACTAACAGCCGAGAGGTACGAGTACGCCTTAGCAACGCTCTACTTTAAGTAGTGCAGAGAGGTAGTCCGCGAGTCCTGTATTGTGACAAAAGACCTACGGCGACTAGGCATTCAGAACACGTCATGCCAATACATGAACATCCCATAAGCAGGCTCAATGCCGCCGGCAACGATAACCGCTGACCGAAGATCTAGTCTAAATCATTGGCCTAAAAAGCTGTGGCTTTGATTGATTGGACATATGATGTAACTGCGCCTACAAGTTCGCCCTGTCTAATTATGAGTAGGATTGGTGACTACATAGGAGGCTGTGTTGGAGAAACTGAGGAATGTTCTTGCGAACTGGAAATATTCCTATTAGGCAAGATATGCTGCCTTTGCCACTGGCTCCTTGCCTTCCACACATGTTTTCTACGAAACATAACCGCCAAATCTATCGAAAAATCTTTGGTTTCTTGGTTGGCTTGCGATATCAAAATTCGACGTCATGATTGACCATCACGGTGCAGAGATGAACGAGCTGGGCAGGGATAGCAAAGCATTTCCTGACCACAACCAAACAATCAGTAAATCAAAATTGTCTATGAAATGGATTTAATGATCTAACATGATTCTTTAGCAAATTATAACGACCCGACTCTTCGCCGCGATGCTGCACGGTTTGCTATTGACCACCTCGGTATGAACGACAAGGATGAGGATTTCCACGATTTTATACGAGCCGCCTTTGTGGCGAGAGACATAGACATCTACTATGAGGTCTCTCGCGGCCTTCGTCCGTACGCACCTGGAGAGTTAGACGTCGATTTGAAAGAAGACGAAAGGGCGGCTCTTTGCAACGAGAAAGACAAGCTATTCAACGAACGGGGTATTATAATGGTGAACCTGGCCGTATCCCTGGCTGCAATACTGCAAGGCCATGTGCAGTCATCTATCAATGGCGCGTCGCTCTACGCGGCCCAACTTGGCATAGATTCTCGCATGGATCAGCCTAATTGGACTCTCGGAGCAGTTAACGCCGCTCCCTTCTTCACTGCAGCAGCCCTCGGTTGCTGGCTGGCACTTCCTATCAATGACCACTTTGGTCGCCGTGGGGGCATGATCGTGTCGGCAGTCCTCATCTTCCTTACGTCTTTAGTCGCGGGTCTAACCGTTTTAATTCGACAAGAAGATCGGTGGAAGCTGCTCCTCGGTGCGAGGATCCTCAACGGCATAGGTAAGCCTAAGGTGCTAAAGAGCTTTTTTTACGAGTAATGCTCAGAAGGACTGAGATGGCTGACATGTGGCTATTGTGAGTTAGGTATGGGTATTAAGGCCGTTAGTACCCCTATTCTCGCAAGTGAGACGGCTATACGTTTTTGGAGAGGCTCTTTTGTGCTGGCATGGCAACTTTGGTAGGTTCATCTCTCACTGAAGTATACCTTTAACTACTTGGATGCTAACTCCAACTAGGGTTTCGTTCGGTATTATGATTGGATTCGTTTTCAATTTGATCTTCGCTTCAGTGGTTCACAGGGTTTACGGCGAGAACAACCGTGAGCTTACTGTCGCTCTTATACTTGGGGCTCCTCTCATATTCGCTACGGCTATGCTCGGAGCCGTGTTGAGATGTACAGAGAGTCCCAGATACTATATGCGTGGGGGCCAAGCAAGTCAGAAGTACGAACCGAAGAAAGCGTATGAGATGCTTCAGAGATTGAGAAGTTGTAAGGTGAGTGCGTCATGCTAGTATGGCTGTTAGCATTTAGACTTAGTCCTGCTCTAACCTTACTTACCCAGCTTCTTGCTATGAAAGATATGTATCTGCTACATAAGACAATAGAGCAAGAGATACAAAAAAATGGCCTAGGTTACCAGGAGAGAAGCATTTTCACCAAATTCAGTCAGCTATTCACGAAGAGGCGACTCCGTAACGCTCTTATCAGCACCTCAGTCGTAAACCTCGCCCAACAGCTCTGTGGTAGTAAGTCTACAAGATAATGCTGATATTGCCTACATTGGTCAAAAGCTGACATCAGATCAAGTCAATGTCGCGGCATTTTATTCTGGAACCTTCTTTCTTTCCATATTCGGGAATGTCAATAGCTATGAAGGGATCAAGTCAGCTATGTTATTTAGTTTTGGATTTGGTAGGTATATGGGTTGACTTGAAAATACGGTCTGGAAACTGACATAATCATTTTCAATAGGGGCGGTCAACTTCTTTTTTGGTCTGCCAGCTATCAAGACCATCGACACATTGGGTAGACGCAAGTGGTTAACGTGGACACTCCCAATCATGTCTTTCTTTATGTTCGCCGGGAGTATCTCATTCCCAATACCATGGGATGTAAAAAAGGCGGACTACAATACCATCCGCGTAGTGGCACTATGGCTATATTTTCATGCAGCCGCATACTCGCCTGGTCTCGGTACGAGCTTTAGTTCTCAGTCATTCCCCAATGCACACAATGCAAACTAATCATATATAGGACCGATACCATTTACATTAGCCTCGGAAAGGTGAGGAATAGGACGGAAGTCTCTAGGGTGGCGATATTGTGCTAATGATATGCTGACAGTTTCCCACTTTCCCACCGTGAAATCGTAAGTCTGTCACTGCACCGAGAAGATATATTCAATGACGAAAACTGACATTTGGAAGGGTTGTGCCTTTGCTATCGCAATTAATCTTGGATTTGCTGGGTTACTTACCATAACTTTTCCTACGTTAGTCTTTACATTTACCCACGAACCAAATGACTAGTGCCATACCATACTTGTGGCTGACTGAATTTAGGATCAACCAAAACCTCCATCCACCTGGAACTTTGGGCCTATTCTCGGGACTAACCTTCCTCGCATTCGTCCTTGTATATCTCTTGGTTGAAGAAACAAAAGAGCTCTCACTTGAGCATCTGAGTTACGTGCTGAATGGGTCTAAGCGCAAGTTCGTGCAGTACCAGGTCGCCCGTGTGGGGTGGTTTGTGAGGCGATATGCGATGGGGAACAGGGCTGAGGAAGCCCCAGAACTTAATAACTATATTGAAGTTGAACAGGCGAATTCTGTATTTCAGGAAGCTGAGTCCGGAGCCCACAGCCTTAGTAGTCGCTCTAATGGGGGAAGTAGAGGCTCGAGCATCCGGTCTGCTTCTCCGCATCAGGCAAGAGGGGATCTGCGCTGATACCTTAGGCATATATTGAATGGTGTATTTTCATTTAATAGCTTGACTTAATCCAATCCCACATACGCCATAATTACCCCAACAATAGCCGAGGCATAAACCTAAAGCAGGATCAACTTGGCTCATAACTCTCCTATATTTCTTAAGGAGCGTGATTTATCTTCCTCCTTAGTCTGGGTTAACTTGGTTTCATTTATACTCAAAGGTCCTAGGCTATAGCCTAGAGAATTTGATATATTTTTTCTGTATGTAGCCCATATTTATATTCTGTATTTACTACTGGCAAGGAACCTCGTCGCGATATACTTCAAATTTTCGTAATATGCACGTATTCTCATCAAAATACATAAATCCTAGCCATTATAATAACGGTGTCCCATGAGGAAATAGTGATTTCCTGGACTGCATCTCCCTGTCATGAGATAGTTCAATGGTTGTTCACGAAGTCCAACGACCCGCATATAATTAGAGACGAACACCCAATCCTTGCCTCGTACCTACAGGGAACTCCCTAGCTACAGATCGAACTAGCAGCATCTAGGATCGATCCAGCAAATAAGCGACACTAGCGGGCCTCTCGATTTCCTCCGAGTCAAGCCAACTCGGTAGGGTAGTACCCGAATTGTTCCACTGATC
>JAPESX010000931.1:0-12916 GCA_029590615.1 Nemania bipapillata
CTCGTCCTCATCTTCTGGCTCGGCGCCTTCTGCGCCGTCGCCGCTATCGTGCGCACGATTCTCCTGAACGAGTCCATCCGGGAGGTCATCTCGTCGAGCGCGTACCAGCGAGTCTGTAAGTGGTTGCATTTTTACTTTTTACTTTTTTATTATTTTTTACTTTATCTTAGCCCCTTAGTCTTCTGATTCCACTCGTTCTGGCCCGCCCGCGCAGCAATGCTAACGCAGCAGCAAATTTGCAGCCAACCAATCGAAGCAGTACATCTTCCTCGTGGTGGAACCGAATACGTCTATCCTAGCGGCAAGCCTGCCCACCTACGGACCCTTGTTCTCGGGCGGGCGAGGCCCCGAATCCTTCTTCCGCAGCGTGCGCAGCTTCTTCAGCATCCGCAGCAACAGCAACAGCATGGACCTGCCGAGCCACAAGGCGAGCGCCAACTCGTCCGTCAACGCGCCCAAGCGGAACCAGTACGCCGAGTCGCAGGTCGAGCTTCACCCCGTCAAGGACTGGTCCGGCAACGGCTTCCAGGAGGTCTACGTGTCGTCCGACGAGAGGGCGCACGCCGCGATGCCGTCGAATGGCCGGAATGGCATCTCGGTCATGAATGATATCTCTGTACAGACTGTGTAAGTTAAGTCTCGGCGCGGCACGTAGAACCGCCAGAGTTTCAGTGCAGAGCTGGTCAGTCACTGCGCAATTACTTCATCGAAAATTTGATTTCGATGGGGCTATGTATTTACGATGGATGGGACATGTATGTAAAAGGTGATGTGTCTAATCACCATAACTCTAAGGATGGATTGGTTGGTTACCCCTGTAGGACATTGTTATTGTTGGGGTTACTTGTATGTTAGTTCCTTATACCTCTTTTTGTTAGTTAGTTATGTCTGTTATACCCATGATGATGATTATTGTTATTATTGATTATTCTATGCATCGTTCTACATGTATGTATTACCGCGTCTTACTACCTAGATAGATGTTTAGCTAACTATTAGTCCTCACATGACCTTTGGTTACTATTTCTTTGACAACTATTGGTCCCTTACCTTGTTTATCGCGCGGATGTCGCAGAGAGGTTGCCTACATGGGTAACGATCGACTGGAATCTCACCGACCCCGGACCGTGCGCCTTCGGTACCATTTCTGGAATCCTTACACAACAGCATCCCCCACATCATACGCGTCACCTGAAAAATGTGGGTGGCACAAGATAGCCGATTTGTATTTGGCCGAATAGTAAATTCACAGAGTTTTCGCTCGGCATTTTCCATCCAACAATGCTACACTCTACGTCTCATTGTCACATCTGACTCCCGGTGATTCTGCTATCTTGCGGCACAGTACAGGAGAATAGGCTCAAGGTGGCGTGCTTGGTCAGCGATTATATGCCCACCCAGTTGGTATTGGGGGCCGGAACGGCGTTAGTGAAGAATGGCCTCGATGGGTGTGGCTTCACGCGCCCCCGCGGATTGGTCCAAATACATTACATGTTGGAAGTGCAAGAAAGTTGAACGTGGCCCGCCATCAGTCGTCAGATTGTCGGACTCCGGGCAAACTTGGTACTTCATGCATGAGCGTCTGCGCCACCAGCTTACATCAAATAGTAGGTAGCGACGAGGCTCGGCTCTCATGAGGGGTAATCCCACCGTCTCATAATGAATTGGTGGGTTGCGTGTCAAGCCGCCTTCCCGATTTCGGTGAGCGATTGACTATCGAGTCTCGCAGAGTTGCACTCTTGCAGTTGCACTTTGCCTGTTGCTAGGGGCTCCGAAGCTAGCAAGCCTCAATGTATCTACCCCGTACCCAGAGAAGTACCGGAGGATCAGGTACTCTGTCATTTGCCTTGATGCAGAGACCTTTTATGTAGGATCGTGGATTAATGTATGTATGGTGCTTCAAGCTAGCGTCACAGGTGCCGGTTTTACTTGTACAGTCATGGCGGAGCGCTTCAGATAATCCTTTGATAGGTAGTTGGCACTTCGTTACGAGAGGTAGCGTCGATAGCGTGTTCTGGACTCGAGCGATAATAGGGTATAATGGCGGATGGGGGAGTAATATTCTGTACAATGTCAAGATTGAAGAGGCGTCGCCCAGGAAGATTGGCGTTCTCGGACAATCAAACAAACATTCGTATGTAGTCAATGGTAGCCTTAGGAAGGGCAGGGTGAAATCATTCTACACACGGTAAAACCTTGCGCCCCTTTACGCCATGGAACTTCTCGATATTGGTGCAGCGCGTCTCTCTGACGTGTTTAGAGTGTTATGCTATGCTCTACCTTTCGCTCTGCTTGTCTATGGTATAGTGGATGCCTTTGCTACTAGAAATCTTGTGCGGAAACAATCTCTGTATCCTCTGGTTGGGGCTTCTATACCGTTCGTCCCTAAATTTCTCTTGAACTTGGTGTATGCCTGCAAAGCAGTTAATCTGACCCAATATGGCTACGAAAAGGTATAATCTTTTGACTTTGTTGAGTTTGCCATTTGTCAATACGATACTGATATTTGACTTCCTAATAGTACAAGAACAAGGCGTTCCAGATCATTCGTAATGAGGGACAAATTGTACTTTTACCAGTCACTTTGCTGGAAGAGCTCAGTCGTCTACCGGCCAGCGTCGCAGAAGGGACATCAGCGCTCAATGGCGACTTAGTCGGGTCTTTCACAGGGGTTGACCTGATCCTTGAGAACAGACTCCATCACTCTATCGTTCAGCGAAAGTTGACGCCACGCATTCCACTCCTCCTGCCTCAGATGGAGAAGGCCGTAACTGAGGGTTTTGCCACCTTCATGCCCCAGAGCGAAGAGTGGACAGTTTTCAAGCCATACCAGACACTGGCCTATATTTCTGCGCGGCTCAACGCCGAGCCCATCGTTGGAGCGGCCTTCTCCTCGAATCCAGAGTGGCTACATACCGCTGTTGAGTTTACCGAGAATCGTAAGTCCAGCATACCGTAGGCGCTCTTTTCGATGGTTTATAGACTGACAGATCTGTAGTATTCCGAACTGTGGTCGTATTACGCAGCGTCCCGATATGGATGCGGCCTATGGTCTCTCGCCTACTCCCGTCGTATTGGGCCGGTTGGAAGATTCTGCGAAACGGCCAAAAACTTTTAGAGCCGACAATCCAAGAACTCATCGATAAGAACAATTCCGGGAAATGGCAGCCGGAAAACGAAAACCCCGAGGACCTTAACGTGCTTAGCTGGCTTAGTGGCACGGCTAAGGGGCGTGATCGTAGTGCTAATATAATTGGGCATGTCATGATCATGGTCGCTCTCGCTACGGTTCATACTACTCTACTCCGCATGGTCAATGTCCTATACGATGTTGTAAACGCTGGACCGGAGTTACAAAGAGAGCTCCTAGACGAAATCGAAGGAGTCGCTCGGCGTGGTTGGAATGACAATGGCAACTCGTACGACGCACTGGAAAAGATGGACAGTGTGTTGCGTGAGTCTCAGCGCATATCACCACCGACTACGCTAGGAATGAAGCGGTTGTTTAAACAACCATATACGTTTCAAGACGGTACGCATGTTCAAGCTGGCACCTATGTTGCCATGCCTGTGTATGCTATTGAGAACGACCCATCGGTCACAGCGGACCCTGAGAAGTTCGACGGCTTACGGGCCTACCGAGCAGCGCGTGAAGGCGATCCGAGCACGGCAAGTGAGCATCTTTTCTCGACGCCGGGGCCCAACTTCCTAAATTTTGGCTACGGCAAGACGGCATGTCCCGGACGATTTTTCGCCAGTGTAGTCGTCAAGATGGTGATGGTGAAGGCATTCACAGAGTACGAGTTCAAGTTTATGCCGGGAGCCGGACGGCCCCAGAATATCTTGGCATTTGAGTTCCTCTTTACTTGGCCCTTCACGAAAATGATGGTGCGCCGTAAACCGAAGAGCACCTGCCCATTCTAATTTTTGGCATATGTCTGTCAATCATGATATGGCGCTAGGAGTGTTATTTAGTGCTGCGGGTCTAACAGTGAGTGAGGTTACATGTAAACAAGAGGATCGCGAAGTTGCAGTGAGGGATCGTAAACTGGTCCGAGAAGACCAGGATCATCGGTGGTGGGTGGGATAGGGCGATTTTGAACCCCAGCCGATCTCCGCTGGTCCGTTGGTACATACATGGGTTAGGTATTAGCGCAAACGAGGAACGAGATATGAGACATGGAGAGATCGCTTCTGAATACGCAGTATTGCTCCAACTTGTTATATCATTGCAACCTTAGCGTTGCATGCTGAAAAACGCGTAGTATTTCTATGTGGCATTATCAACTGGAGACTACCTGCATATAGATAGAAGCCGATTTCAAATAGGCGAGTGCATCCGCGTATAATCTACGCATACTTACTTGTAAAGGTTGAGATGACCGAGATATCGACAGCCTATGCCAAGTATAACGCCACTCCTTCTTCCCTCCTACCCCATTCCCGATCTTTGAACAATTAGAGTGTGATACATGGCCTGTTATGCATGATACAGGGGTCGTTCCGAGATATTCAGCCAATGAGGTCGACACAGGCCAACAGGGTATAGTCAGGTTGTCGATGATTCGCCATTTCTTGGCATCGGCAGGGGGCTATGAAATAGCAGCGAGACAAGCGCGAGATGCATGAGATCAAAGGACCTCACATCGCATGCTGGTTATTGTTGGTGTTTCCTATATTAGTTGAAGAAGCAAGGATAAAGAGTAGTTTCTTAAAGTGGCTCAGGGTCCGCTGCCGCTTGTAGATTAAGTGCCTTTTTTTTCTCTCCCTTTTTCTTTATCACTTTCTGTAAGAGATTAGAATAGAGAAGGGTTTAATTAAAATTAAATGTGACAGAGCGACATGATCTAGCCAAAACAATATGAACATAAGCGGTATTCTACAATTCAAGTATACCTAATATAATTTGTACGGACCATCTAATCAATAGGGTTGCATACTATTCTGTACTACCTAGGTCTAGGCACATTCTACCGTATTTAGCGAGCTGCAACATGCTCATACTGAGAGGTTGTTTTTTCTCGTCTGTTCCTAGCTCCCGACCGGACCCTGTCTTTCATTCTTTTCCCTTGGCTTTTTTTTTCCTCGTACATTGCCGTAGTCTGCCATCCCCGGGAAGCTTATTCGTGCTGCACTAGAGACTAGAGTCACTTAACCCATAAGCTAATCCGCCATGGGCTCTAGCACTCCCGTCCCCGCGGAGGTGGACGATACCGCAAATGGCCTGGTAGAGAAAGAACAGCAGCAGCAGCAGCCCGCTGAGAAGAGTGATGCCACACCAGTTGTTCTCGAGGACATCGATCCCAGGAATGAAGTGAAGGGCACAAAACTGGTTTTGATTCACCTCTCTATTTGTCTATGCACCTTTCTTGTCGGATTAGTGAGTTGCCTGACTATTGATGACCTCGACATTATTGTAAGACAATTGTGTACTAAACGCCTCCCTCTAGGATTTCAATCTCATCGCCACAGCTGTCCCCGTCATCACCTCTGAATTCAATTCGACTCGCGATGTCGGCTGGTATGGTGCTGCCTTCACCGTAGCACTATGTGCTACGCAGCCGCTCGCTGGCAAGTTATATACGTTATTTCCTAAGAAGTGGACTTATCTATCTTACCTCTTCTTCTTTGAGCTCGGAAGTCTGGTATGCGGCGTCGCGCCCAGGTCCTCCGTCTTAATTGGCGGTCGAGTCATCGCCGGCTTTGGAGCTTCGGGCATCTTTGCCGGAGGATTTACTATTCTTACTACTATTATTCCCCTGCACAAACGGGCTGTGTGGACTGGCATCGTGGGCTCGACGTTTTCTATCGCGAGTATAGTCGGGCCCGTATTAGGTGGCGCCTTGACGCAGAACGTCAGTTGGCGATGGTGCTTTTACATCAACGTACGTGGTTCAGATCATTACACTCATTCATATTATGAGAAGTCTCTAAACATTTCGATGGTCTAACTCGCCTGTATACAGTTGCCGATCGGCGGTGCCGCCGCGATCGTGTTCGCTGTCCTCGTCCGCCTTAAGCCAGAGCCGACCGAAATGCAATCTTTCAAGGATAAGATGCATAGTTTAGATCGCCCGGGTCTGGTACTCTTCGCGGGGTCAATTACGATGCTTCTACTTGCACTACAGTGGGGAGGTCTCGAATATGCATGGAATTCCTCTGTGATCATCGGTCTGTTTGTCGGCTTTGGTGTTGTTTTCATCCTATTCGTGGGCTGGATTATCTTCCGCGGAGATAAGGGCCTGATCCCACCGCGCATATTTACTGTGAACCGCAACCCAGCTCTGATCTGCACCGCTGCATTCTTCGTAAACGGGCCCTTCCAAACCATCATATATTGGCTACCTATTTGGTTCCAGGGTGTTCTAGGTACTTCACCTACTCAGAGTGGTGTGAACTTCTTTCCCACTGTGGTTGCCGATGTTCTAGCGGCTTTCATCGGCTCGGCTTTGGCATCGCAGATAGGATGGTGGAACCCATTCGTCATACTCGGTCCAGTCACAGTCAGCATCGGCAGCGGCTTGCTAACTACTCTATATCCTGGCATCTCTGATGGACACTGGATTGGCTACCAGATATTGGGAGGTATTGGTTATTCTCTCTCCTCCAACCTGGTAAGAAGCCCCGATATGTTCCTTGTTGTTGAGTTCTCGACGTTAACTTGTTTGCTTCTTGTCAGTCCCACCTTGCGATGCAAGCTTCGCTTCCACAAGATCTCGTTCCACTCGGTGCTTCGACATTACTATCCATCATTTCAACTAGTTGTGCCATCTTCGTATCCGTCGGCCAGACAGTCTTCCAGCAGCAGCTAAAGAACAACCTTGGATCTGTGATACCGCAAGATACCGTCACTAAAATCATCGATTCGGGTGTAACGGATCTTAGCTCATTAGTAGATGCCGATCAGCTTCCAACCGTCATCAATAAATACAGCTTATCAGTTACTCAAGTCTGGGTACGTAGTCAAAAATTGGTCTTATTAGCGATGTCACAATATCATACTAACATTATATGCTATTAGTATATTCCCGCGGCTGCGCCAGGTATCGCATTCATCCTCCTTCTAGGCTGCAAATGGATCTCGACAAAGAGCCGACAAAATCAAGCACCAGTTGAGACATCGGAAAAGGAGGAATCGAGTGCAGAGAAGGCATCTGTGTAGGGTGTTGGTCTAGACTGATCCTATTCTCCCCCTAAAAGCTGCCCACGCCGCCGCCACCCCCGTTTTGGTTTACTGCTTCCAGTTATTATATCCCTCTATGCCCATATTTGGCATAAAATAATGTCTCTCTGCCTTAGGCCTTGTCTCACAGATATGTACTGTAATTGCAATATGATAATGAAAACATCGTTTAGCTTTGGTTATGGCCATGTAGTCAAATCATACATCAACTCAATGTGGGAGTAGTTTACTAACCACTTATAATTCGTTCTTAGCAGTTTATCTCGTCAATTACATGACTGGCATTGGCAATTGCAGTCAAAAGTCACGTTGTATATAGACCAATCCCCATTATGATGAAAGCAAGATACGATTGTGTAAGCCTGTCTATAGGACCATGTCTACTACTGCCCCTTTTCAGCTGCATTCTTAGCAGCAAGCTGCTTCTCGTAGTCATCGAAACTCTCGATGCCCTTAGGGACACCGTTCCACTGCAGGCCTTGCTCGTCCATGAGACGTGCGCGGATCTCCATGGAACGCTTCCAGGACGGGAGATCAACCATACGCTCGTGCCAGGCCCGAACGTGCGGCGCACCCTCCCAGACTTCATCCCAACTCAGGTTCATGACCTCGCTGAGGCGGAAGTTCCACGGTACAAAGGCCATGTCAGCATATGTCATCTTGTCACCGACTAGCCATTGCGATTCCTTTGCGGCAAGAACTCCCTCGATTACGCCTATGACGCGTCTGACCTCGTTCATGTACCGGTCAATGGCCGATTGGATCTTCTCTGCGTGCAAGTGCTGGAACCAGCCGGCCTGGCCGTAATAGGGGCCCTGCCCACTCATCTGGAAATGCAACCATTGGGAGCCCAGGTGTCGCTCCTTCAGGCTCTCGTAAGAGATGTGATGACCGGCATCGTACTGCTCAATGATGTATTGATAGATCGCGCCCGACTCCCACAGGGTTATTCCCGTGTTAGGATCCTCAATTGCCGGTACGCGACCATTGGGGTTCACGTCGATAAAGGGCTTCTTCTTCACATCGGCGTAGCTGAAGGATTCGATCTCGTAGTTGAGCCCTAGTTCCTCCAGAAGGAAGATAACCTGGCGGGTAAAAGCGTTAGCATGCGTATGGCATGGCCGGTCTCTCGTAGTAGACCCCGGACAGTTGGCTACATGTAGTTTACCTTCCACGGGTTGGGGCCCGGCGCTGACGAAAGTGTTAATTAATCCTGGCAATTCTACCGATAGCAGAGATGGGGTGAGGGGGTCACGCACGAGTGAGCCAAACACGGATTGGCTTGGCTGGATTGGTAGACATGTCTAGATCGTGTGGGATGGTGTTTTATCCACTATCGTACGTCTTGTCTTCCTTGGCCTCGACAAAGAGCTCTGAAAATAGGATTTGAAATACAACCGAGAGTCTAATGGGCACGAGTAGGCTTGTCTTGTCTTAGAAGATTTCTTGACAAAATATATGTATGTTGTCGGACTAGGTGGAGGGGCTCCTCCGTCCTCATGGCCTAAGATCCATCCGCGTGGAAGTTAGTTATAAAAGGGGCTTGCTTTGCCTATCCCTTGCATTTGGCTACGATGCAACGCTTCCGCATAAAAAGGAGCTAAGGGTTATGTGATGATACTTATCGCGACAAAGACTAAGGCGGAGTGCTGTAACTATCTAAGTATATCTCATTCTTTACTTTCCCAGGCGCGCACAGGCCATAGTGCAGCATTACCATGTGTAGACATGCTTATGCATAGATATATGTTTTCTATCTAACGAGTATCGTTGTATGTAAGGACCTCAGCTCGACGCGGCTCTCCAAGAGACACATGGTTCTAGAAGTGGTATCATCCCATCCCATCCTTCAGGTGTGCAGTGGACACCCGGGAATGGTGGCAGACTGGCGGGTATAATAGACGGGTCTTAAGATTGCTCGTCCCCGCAATGCCGTCTTACACGCCGCTAAGCCGCAGTAGTAGCATGCATGCAGGCCGCGTCCCAACAATCTCTCGTCTCGCGCGCTGTGCAACTACTTCTGCCGCTGGTCTAGCCAGATCACACAGATTAACATGCTTCAATGTATGTGAGTAGTGTAACATGAATTGTTATCTCGGTGGGCGCAAGCATTTGCCCTTCACATCCTTAGTCAGTCCAGTCGGATCACATGTCGCGAATACATGCAGGGACAAGGCAGCGTGCCATCCAACTACCAACAAGTATTTCGAATTGACTACCAGTTGAGCTATAACCAATCGGCGCGACTAGACCGGAATTCTCCGCTGAGGCGTGCGAGAGCTATTGGTTGATACCAGCTTTGTACCCTTCATGTATTTGGGAAGCGAGTGCAGGTACCAGCCGACTCGGACTGCCGAGATACTACTAGGTAGACTGGTACTAGTAATCCTGACCCTCGCTGCAACCTTCCAATCCGAGCACCTGAACGATCATACACTTCTACTGAGCAGTACCGCTGAGCCTCAGAGCGTCCATCTCGACATAGTGCATAAATGTTGTTGCTCATTGCTTGTCGTCATACATGAGCCGGGAGTTGTAACTCGACCGTATTACGCTAATAAGGAACGTGACCATGATTTAGTCATAATGAAAGGTATTACGAGATATAGAATAAAAAGCAGGATATATGATTAAAAGTGGTACATATCAAATAAGAAATGTTGTGATGACAAACAACCTATCTATCGACTGCTGATTCAATGAATTGATCCAGTTTTTACAGCTACCTGTAGCAAGGTGCTGTAGTAATTTGTAAGGCAGGCTGTGTTGATGTAGGAAATATTGTAAGCGCCTATCACTATCACCTCTTGTGTTACACATGCTGATACAGTATGATTAGCAAACCCCTCATTTTACAAGTACATGCTTCTTTGGGCAACTGGACTGCGATCAAGACCGTCTCACATTGCGCTCTGAACAGCCATGGATCATAATGCCAATAGCCCTTGGCGGTATCAATCACAGGCTTTGTTCGCCAAATTGGCGGCACAATTTTCTCCTGGTAAGGGAAAAGGGGCGGGGTCCATATCATCATCTTTATATGACACAGCCTGGCTCTCTATGGTGAGAAGGCCGGCGGGTGCGAGCTCTGATAGCAATGGATCCAATGTATGGCTATTTCCCGAGTGTTTCGACTTCGTAATATCGCGGCAGCTCAACTCAGGGGCTTGGGAGTCATATGCCACGCCCGTTGATGGCATTCTAAACACCGCCGCAGCGCTCTTGACTTTGACCAAGCACCTTCAATCTCAGCCTGGAAATTATGACTGGCAGGTTAGATCCCAGAAGGCTAGAGTTGCCCTGGAGGCACTCCTGAAGAAATGGGACATACATTCGACCGATCAAGTTGGACAGGAGATCTTGATCATCTCACTCCTAGACCTTCTTCGAAAATCAGGGGTCCGGATCGAATTCCCACATCTGAGTGCTCTGCAGGCTGCCCGAGATGCTAAGCTGGCAAAAATCCCGCCTTCGACTGTGTACCAGGGACGGTCTACGCTGTATCATTCTCTCGAAGCATTTATCGGCCACATTGATTTTGACAATGTTGCTCAATGGCGAGAGAAGAATGGATCGTTGATGGACTCACCTGCGTAAGTACTAGTATCCAATATCTAGATTACAATTAGACTTATTTTAAAAGGGCAACGGCTGCATATCTGATACACGCTTCCTCTTGGGATGATGAGGCTGAGATGTATCTGAGGAATGTTATATATCGAGATGATGGGCTGCGCGATGGGGGTGTACCTTGCGCCTGGCCAACGACCCTCTTCATATCTAGCTGGGTGAGTCCAAGCCACAGGCAAACCCTGCACCGCTTTATAACACTCTCTCATCCGTTTATAAGGTTATATCTACCCTTGCTACGGTTGGCGTGTCGCCTGATCCGCCTGAAGCTTTAGCTTTTTCTAAGTTACTCAAGGATACCCTTGTGCAACAAAATGGACTTCTTGGCTTTGGTGAGTTTTCAAACCCTAGAGATCTTGAATGTGTCACTTGGAGCTTTTTACAAATGGTTATGGTCTTGAGAAAAAAATTAGCGAAATCTGACTAACAAAGTATTGTCAAGCCCCTGGAGCCCTGCCTGATGTGGATGACACGGCCAAGGGGCTAGAGGCATTGCATCATATGGGCCATGAAACTAGCGTCGAGGCCCTAATCGAGACATTCGAAGGCAATGAACACTTTCTGACGTACGTCGGGGAGCGAAACCCCAGCTTTAGCGCCAACTGCAACGTCCTCATACTCCTTCTAGTCCAGGATGATAGCATCCATCATATATCGCAGATCACCAAGATCGTCAAGTTTCTAGCAAAGCGAGCATTTCAAGGACATATAAAGGACAAATGGGTGAGTTTAAGATCACGTTCTACAGAAAGCAGACTTTTAACCCTTCGAAGCACCGCAGTGAGTTGTATTGGATGATGCTCCTAGCCCGAGCATTCGAGCTCTTTTACCATCACAAAGAGATCGCTCAGAGCGTGTATAGCTGCAGCCCTGAGCTACAAGAGCAGGTGCCTATGGTTCTCCTACAAGTTCTCATGCGCATATTACATACACAGCAAATAAATGGGTCTTGGGATGGCGTTTGCGAGACAACATCCTATGCCATCCTGGCCCTGTCGTCTTTACTAAAACTACCTTTCGTACGGCAACTTGACAAGGGACAAATCATCTCCTCAACTGCCTTAGGGAAGTCTTACCTGTCCACAAACAGAGAAAAATGGACCACAGGTAGTTACATGTGGATAGAGAAGGTGACTTACAGCTCAGGCGTGCTCAGTGAGGCGTACTGCTTAGCCGCTTCGCTAGTATCCGTCCCATTTACGATCGAGCCAGAGCCAGTGGCAGCCATCGGACCATCCTTGGTAGGTAAAGGATTTTTGGTTCCTGAAGAATTATTAAAGGCGATGAGAAAAACCGGGAGCCTTCTAGCTCGCACTCCCTTATTCCGCTCCACACAGCCAGGCAACTTAAGGGTTGCTGAGATGCAAGCATGTTTTGCCATGCAAGCGTTGCAACGGCAGCCCACAAATGTTTTCCCAAGGACGGCCAAAGGGAAGGACAAGTACGCCTTCGTCATACCACTATCTCTCATACTATGTGCTGAATGCCGTGGCTTCTCAATTAGCCTTTCGGCTTTATACGAGATGATGGTACTATCTATCTTGAATTTCCATGCAGACGAGTACATGGAGGGGGTTGTAGAAAAGCACTTTGCAACTGACTTTGATTCAATCCGAGGGATTGTGGGACAAGTCTTTAACGAAGTCCACTCTAATACGCCCAATGGCAAAACTACAAATGGAAATACCAATGGCAATGGTACAGCATCGGCATTAAGCAAACAAAACGGCCATGATTCCAAACCGCTCAGTAGCGGCCACACTTCAGATATTGCAGACCACACCCAGCAGAACGATTGCAAGCACTCACCATCTAGGGAGGATGTAAAAGATGTACTCTCTAGGTTTCGGCGTCAGATTCTAGAACACCCAGCTGTAAAATTGAGCCCAATCCGGCTTCAAGAACGACTTGCCTTCGATTTGCAAACTTTCCTTCTATCCCACATCACGCAAGCTGAAGATAATACCCGTCTACGCGCGGAATCAACAACCCCAACGGCAAATGGGGGATCGCATGATGCAAGGAATGGCGACCACGATGTCAGAGAGAAGGCCCCTCAGCCGAGTAACAGAATGGGGCGGTCCTTCTACCAATGGGTGCGCG